>OZ038318.1:11720143-11737643 GCA_964035775.1 Osedax frankpressi
GAGAATGTCAGGGAAACCCCGTTCCTCGATATCCCCCTAGTGATTAGACCTTTCGGAGGAGCCAAAGATAATGAAAGTGTAGAAGAGGCAATAAGTGAATTTATAAAACCGGAGGTAAATCGAGGAACTTTTGTCTAAAAACTTAATCTTCTGATATTGTTGAATTTAATAACTTATGTAGGAAAATACATCATCCTACTCATAAATACTAGGATACAAATACATATAAATATATTTATTTATAAAAATGCAAATATAATTAACGAATATTCATATTAATTAAAGCTCTTTCTATATTTTTCTATAATCTCAATACTAAAGTTTGTATTATCAAAATAAATTAAACGAATCATTATAAAGTCAGGATTTTCATGTTTATTTTACTCCAAACTAATTCAATTTAGTTGCTCAATGGTAACAACAAATATGCATGTGAAAAATGCGATTGTAAAACTGACGCCCGTAAGGTTATTAATAGTACATCCTCTTCCCTCCCCCTCCCTCCTCCTCCTCTTCCCTCCTTCTCCTCCTCTTCCCTCCCCCTCCCTCCTCCTCTTTCCTCCCCCTCCCTCCTCCTCCTCCTCCTCCTCCTCCTCCTCCTCCTCCTCTTCCCTCCTTCTCCTCCTATTCCCCTCCTCTTCCCTCCTCCTCCCTCCTCCTCCTCCTCCTCCTCCCCCTCATTCCCACCTCCTCCTCCCTCTTCCCTCCTCCTCCTCCTCCCCCTCATTCCCACCTCCTCCTCCTCCTCCTCTTCCCCCTCCCCCTCTTCCTCCTCCTCTTCCCCCTCCTTCCCTCCTCTTCCCTCCCCCTCCTCCTCCTCCTCCTCCTCCCTTTCTTAGGGTCTGAAACTGAAACGTCTCCCCTATCTGTTGACTCTCCACCTCAAACGTTTCGACTACAACTACTTAACACTGAATCGCATTAAATTGAACACAAAGTCAGTTGATCCTTCCAACAAATCATTTGATTTTATTTTGCTATTAAACCAGAGGAACAACTTACTTTCATATCACAAGCTCATGCCTTCAGAGTATTTTATAATTATTTAATATATTTATAATCATTTAATACATATATAATTATTTAATATATTTGTAATTATTTACTATAAATATAAGTTATTTAATATATAGATAATTATTTAATACAAATAATTATTTCTATAAATGCAAATAAATATATATAAATTTCGCCGATGTGTTGATTACATTACCCACTGATTGTAGAGTGAGTTTTCCTTTTGTCCTGGATGCCAAACAAATAACCGGTGATTTCGAAGATGGTTATTATCATCAACTAATTGTAGACTATCTCCTTCTCAATACTTGTTGAACTTTGTCCTGTAAAAGATATTTTCAATATATATTTCAATCTATATTTAGGTGTAGAAATTGAAAGCTTACTTGCCTGAAATTCTCTTGCATTTGATGTTTTCTTGATTATTTGAATACGATATAAATTGTAAATATGTAGTTAAATTTAGTTCAATTTCAAGAGATCAATTAAATTAAATTTACATTACATTAAAAATGCATTCTTATGCAGATACAAAATATGATCTATATTCTGTGATGGTACATTCCGGAAATGCTCTCGGAGGACATTACTTTAGTTACATCAGGTCTAACTGTGAATATTGAATAGCAGCAAAAATAATTCATTATTTCATTTATATTATATTTAAAGTAGTAATATTTGTGTATTTATTAGAAAACAAATATATAACTTTAGATAATTTGTTAATAATAAATGTAAATAAAACAAATAATATTTATGTTATTACACTACATTTAATGATTTTAGGTCATTTGTCACTAAGAAATGGTACGAATTTAATGATCAGAAAGTCATTGAGGTTAGATTTTAACATCTCCATTTTTACTGAAATTGTAGCATCAGTTTATTTTTACATTGTATGGCTATTTACTATTTCTATGCTAGAATATTTAGATGATAGAGTGATTAATATATTTAATCATTTTCTACACAAATAATTTACTATTCTCATGCGTATTAAAAACTTGAAGGAGTTTTGCTGGAGTCCAGCAAAACTGTATTACAATAGTTTTGCTAGTCCAATAGCAACACAAATACTGCACACTAATTGCATTATTCGTTGGGAAGTCAATTCGACACTTTCGTCGAGAGATTCTATCTATATCGTTACGTAACCCGTCTGCTATTCGAGATAGCTGTCGGAAGATGAAGTTTGTAAGAGTTTCGGAGGAGCGCCAAGTGCCATGATTACTTCAGGAACGTCGTTAGTTACTCCCTTTGCACCAAAACCTCAGTGAAATGAAATCACGTCTACCCGATTTCATTTCAATTTTAATTCATCTTTACTATTTTGAAACTTTAATCTACCCCGTATCGACACTAGTGACATTATAGCGTCAATATATTCCAAGTCATTAAGTTATAAAGCGGATTTGATGCAATTCATAATTAGATTAATTATGTTTTATTGATAATGTCTATTTCATAAACATTTCTAACTGTAATAACTAATTAAAAAGGTCAACAAATGCCTATATGCTGGTATACAGAAAACGTGCCAAAGATAATCAAGGTTTGTTGATATCCATTTCAAGATGTAGTAATTATTCTAATTAAATTGAATCACATTTTATTTCTATTCCTAATTGCATAATAAAAAATTGATCAGTAATTGATTGCATTGGTGTTTCATTGTAGAGTTTCTCCAAGTGGCAGACTACCCAGACCATTTGTTGCAAGCACTGGAAGATATTAAGGAAATGGACCTGCTACGGGAGAAAGGGGGCGGCGATGAAGGAGAATACGAGGTTTCTGATTGGTCTAATTCCATTCTTAGTTATATTTAGAAACTTTTTGTCATATTATTGTTTATACAAAGAGTAACCTAAAAATATATTTATTTATTTTGGGAATCAAATTAATGAAATATTTATTAATTATTTTAATATATTCACTATATTTATTTATATAATACAAAGAACATATATTATAACATAAACTAGAATACCTGGTTTAAAAATACCACTTCTCATTAGACTGAGCTTTTCTATAAGCAATGTAACAGTACAGCTAAGGTAGATTTCAAATTCAGTGCTAAGAATTCCTTACAAGAGACTACAGAGCAAGCTGCGTTGGTTAGTTATAGAGGTTATGGAGGTTATAGAGGTTATAGAGGTTATAGAGGTTATAGAGGTTATAGAGGTTATAGAGGTTATAGAGGTTATAGAGGTTATAGAGGTTATAGAGGTTATAGAGGTTATGGAGGTTATAGAGGTTATAGAGGTTATGGAGGTTATAGAGGTTATAGAGGTTATAGAGGTTATAGAGGTTATAGAGGTTTTAGAGGTTTTAGAGGTTATGGAGGTTATGGAGGTTATGGAGGTTATGGAGGTTATAGAAGTTATAGAGGTTATAGAGGTTATAGAGGTTATAGAGGTTATAGAGGTTATAGAGGTTATAGAGGTTATAGAGGTTATAGAGGTTATAGAGGTTATGGAGGTGAAGTAATACCGGTTGGGTTTTAATAATGGGGTTAGAAGGTAGGGTTTTTAGTAATATGGTTAGAAGGTAGGGTTTAGTAATATAGTTAGAAGGTAGGGTTTTAATAATAGGGTTAGAAGGTAGGGTTTTAGTAATGGGGTTAGAAGGTAGGGTTTTAGAAATGGGATTAGAAAGTAGGTTTTAGTAATATAGTTAGAAGGTAGGGTTTTAATAATAGGGTTTGAAGGTAAGGTTTTAGTAATGGGGTTAGAAGGTAGGGTTTTAGTAATAGGGTTAGAGGATAGGGTTATATTAATGTAGTTACAAGATAGTGTTTTATCAATGGGGTTAGAAGGTAGAGTTTTAGTAATAGGGTTAGAGGTAGGATTTTATAAATGGGGTTAGTAGGTAGGGTTTTAGAAATGGGGTTACTAGATAGGGTTTTGTTGATGGGGTTAGAATGTAGGGTTTTAATAATAGAGTTAGAAGGTAGGGATTTAGTAATGAGGTCAGCAGGTAAGGTTTTAGTAACGGGGTTATAATGTAGGGTTTCATTGATGAGGTTAGAAGTAGGGTTTTGTTGATGGGGTTAGAAGGTAGGGTTTTAATAATAGAGTTAGAAGGTAGGGATTTAGTAATGAGGTCAGCAGGTAAGGTTTTAGTAACGGGGTTATAATGTAGGGTTTCATTGATAAGGTTAGAAGTAGGGTTTTGTTGATGGGGTTAGAAGGTAGGGTTTTAATAATAGAGTTAGAAGGTAGGGATTTAGTAATGAGGTTAGTAGGTATATATATAACAAACACCATAAAACATAGAACCCACCATAAAACCTACTCTTTTGAATCCAAACTACTTTGACAATCACCACTCAATAATCTTCCTGTTTATCTTCACATCCTCTTCTCTTTCCTTCACCTCATACCCCCCTCCACTTTCAACATATCCCCGCAGGCTCTAAACATAGAATACTCCTCCTCCGATGATATGAGGTTGGTTCTCTACGATATCGAGGAATCACATTGCCGAGAGAGTTTCAATGTTGAGTCTTGTTCACCTATCTCCGTTCTGATTGGTTATTAGCTACGTCGGTTGTAGTACTACAAAATACTGCATATCGATATGCTGTATATATACAGTTGGTATGCTGTATATTTATATACTATATATACGTATGCATACGAATAGAATGCATGTGTTCAACAAGAATTGAATATATACCCAATTGTTTGTACTAAATAACCAGAATCTTAAGTTTAAAGAAGTTATATAAAACATATAGTATTTAGTATATAGCTTACATAATATAACCTTTAGCTGATAATATTGAAATTCTAGATTACATTACAATAATATGCTTAAATATAATGCAGGCAGACGAAGGAATATGATCTTTGGTCTGCTTTTAGAGAAACTCCATACCCCTGGCTACCTAGAATTAGGTCAACATTTCCAGAAATATATCCGTGGTGGTTTGTATAATTGTTTTTATTAATACTACTAAATGTTACCACAAATACAATTATATATAAATACGTCATGTATGAATATAGTTATCATTGATTTTAAATGTATATTTGTTTTGGCGATTTGTATTTATGAAATTGTATCAATTGTATTCATTATATTTTCAACTTTATAAATAGTTAACTTCCCTGATATTATAATATAGATAATTAATTTTAATATTCATAACATGAGTTTGAATTATTTTAACAAATATTATTTGAACAGCATTTGCAATAAGTTTATATTAATCTATCATTAAACATTTAATTAATTAAAATAAATATTATAACAAAACAAATATTTGGTTCATGAATACCATTTATTTATCATAATTGTACATAATTTCATTCTATTCTAAAAGTATAGTGAATATAAATTACTAATATTAAATTGACAATAGGAAATGAAATTATTATTTTACTAATTTGTAATAATGAATAATTATATTGAATGAATGAATTTGTTGGATTGATTTTATTGCAATATTTTATTACACTTTTTATTTAAATACGAAGTTAACAAAGACGTATTAATTGGCTACAATTAATTATACAATTGGTTAAAATATAAAAGTTGAGATATTTCGTAGATCAGTTGATATCACGTTCTAGATTTTTTGTTACACGATATAAAGATTGTAAAGATGTATTTAGTTTGTCACTATCAGCATTAGATTGCATTTATTTACATTGTTGTATGTTTTCAATGTCACATAGCAAGGATAGAATGTTATTCAATGTGAGGTTTAATATTATAGATTATAATTAATGTGTTCTAATCATCACAGCTTCTGCATAAGACCAGATGTGATTAATATATAAAAATACATATATTCTAAATAATTTAATTATATATATCATATATCATATATCATATATCATATATATATATATATATATATATATATATATATATACTGTTTAAACATATATGCATGTAAACCTATGATTAATAACATCAATCTATTATATATATTTAAGATGTTATTAATTTTATAATATTTTGTTTTATAATTTATTACCTATAATATATTTTTAACCTTAACCTCCGAATATTTTACAATTTATGAAAACAATTTTTCAATAATATTTTTCTGATCAAATATCAATATTTCCATTAAATAAAAATAGATATATATTTATATATATATATATGAGAATATGCATATATTTGTGTATTGTATATATATATATATATATATATATATATATACATATATATATATATATATATATATATATATATATATATATATGTATATGCATGTATTAAATGAATTGTGATATTATTTAAATATGGTATTACATAGTTTTAATAATATTCATATTATACATATATTGTAACCTATCAAATCATCTTTATATTATAATATTCACTATATTCTATCTTATATTTTAGACTACTTTTTAATTCCAAATAAAACCTTATTGGTATATTATGCCAATAATAATTACCGCTACCGTTACCGTTACAGCTACCGTTACCGTTACCGTTACCGTTACCGTTACCGTTACCGTTACCGTTACCGTTACCGTTACCGTTACCGTTACCGTTACCGTTACCGTTACCGTTACCGTTACCGTTACCGTTACCGTTACCGTTACCGTTACCGTTACCGTTACCGTTACCGTTACCGTTACCGTTACCGTTACCGTTACCGTTACCGTTACCGTTACCGTTACCGTTACCGTTACCGTTACCGTTACCGTTACCGTTACCGTTACCGTTACCGTTACCGTTACCGTTACCGTTAGCGTTACCGTTACCGTTACCGTTACCGTTACCGTTATCGTTACCGTTACCGTTACCGTTACCGTTACCGTTACCGCTACATTTACCGCTACCGTTACCGCTACATTTACCGCTACCGTTACCGCTACCGTTACCGCTACCGTTACCGTTACCGCTACCGTTACCGCTACCGTTACCGCTACCGTTACCGCTACCGTTACCGCTACCGTTACCGCTACCGTTACCGCTACCGTTACCGCTACCGTTACCGCTACCGTTACCGCTACCGTTACCGCTACCGTTACCGCTACCGTTACCGCTACCGTTACCGCTACCGTTACCGCTATCGTTACCGCTACCGTTACCGCTACCGTTACCGCTACCGTTACCGCTACCGTTACCGCTACCGTTACCGCTACAGTTACCGCTACCGTTACCGCTACCGTTACCGCTACCGTTACCGCTATCGTTACCGCTACCGTTACCGCTACCGTTACCGCTACCGTTACCGCTACCGTTACCGCTACCGTTACCGCTACCGTTACCGCTACCGTTACCGCTACCGTTACCGCTACCGTTACCGCTACCGTTACCGCTACCGTTACCGCTACCGTTACCGCTACCGTTACCGCTACCGTTACCGCTACCGTTACCGCTACCGTTACCGCTACCGTTACCGCTACCGTTACCGCTACCGTTACCGCTACCGTTACCGCTACCGTTACCGCTACCGTTACCGCTACCGTTACCGCTACCGTTACCGCTACCGTTACCGCTACCGTTACCGCTACCGTTACCGCTACCGTTACCGCTACCGTTACCGCTACCGTTACCGCTACCGTTACCGCTACCGTTACCGCTACCGTTACCGATACCGTTACCGCTACCGTTACCGCTACCGTTACCGCTACCGTTACCGCTACCGTTACCGATACCGTTACCGCTACCGTTACCGCTAACGTTACCGTTACCGCTACCGTTACCGCTACATTTACCGCTACCGTTACTACTACCGTTACCGTTACCGCTACATTTACCGCTACCGTTACTACTACCGTTACCACTAACGTTACCACTACCGTTACTACTACCGTTACTACTACCGTTACTACTACCGTTACCACTACCGTTACTACTATCGTTACTACTACCGTTACTACTACCGTTACTACTACCGTTACCACTACCCATACCAATACCCTTACCACTACCGTTACCAGTACTGCAGCTGCTACCACTACTAATATCGTACAGGAAAACTAATGTATATTCTATACCACCAATACATTATTAAGTTAATACAATTAAGGAATAAGAAATTGCTTATATATGTTAACAACGAGGGAAGAAAACAGAAGGAAATACATAACTAGATACGAAGAACGCAGAAGAAGGTTGTTATTTCATCTGACCTGAGTTTTATATAAATATAGATATAGAGAGTAAGACAGTAGATTGTTGCGAGTGAATTATTGACCGCATTGGTCTAATTGACCGCATTGCCTTTATTTACGGAGTGAGTGAAAATGGCTAACCCCAGTTGCATAATATGAACGTACTGCACTCTACTGGTTAGTTTATAGCGTATAAAGTCATCTCGTATATTAAATGAGGCGAATACGATGTCGGATGCCTGCCCTTCCTTCTATTAAGTTTGGCATACTATCAATATAGTAAGTAATTTAATATGTAAAGTGACATCGTTAATAAACCGTATAGATAATGCGTATAGAAACTAACTATTACTAGGAAGTAAATGTTACTAGGAACTATGTGTTTATTTATAGGTTAACCTGGATTTTCGCGGCAACTAAACATTGCAGAGGAATCCGCGACCTCTTGATTAATTACATTGTACGACATATGCATGCTCGTGACAATCCGGTGATTGTTCGACCCAAATAATAAACCAGCTCTCGATTGCTTACTTAATTATGATTATGGCCACAGTAAATAATACATGCGCGATGACAAGACAGCTGCCAATATTTAACTGTAATGTATAATGTGTTATTTAGGTTGTAATGCTGTTTCGTTTACAATTGGATGCATATGTATACCGCCAATATATATATATCGCATGTAATACATATAATAGATATAATATAACGCATATATAGATACATTAAATATTAGTTTATTCAATATGGCCAGTTTTATCTTGATATCATGAATATATTATTTAGTATGAACATCCTGGCAACTAATATCAATCTTTATAATAACATTTATATGATAAAGGTTATAATATTCGTGCATATATTTAGATGTATTTCATGTAAGTATTTAATATTATTTTGTATTACAAGTTTATAATTAAGAATAAATAATAATGCCATTTTAATTCAAACTCTTTATTGTAGTAAAGCAAGCGGAAGTACAACTCAAATAATTTCGAGCACAAAAGCACTTAATACTCGACGAGCATTTATTGTACTTCGCTCAAATTCTAGTTTAAATATAAACCTTAGCGATCTAGGCTATATGTAAATGGCTTGAAAATTCCGATTTATATACATATATATACACATATCTGCGATAATATCTGGTATTTTCAGTGCCTGGCGTAGAATATATATTGCTTACGCAATCTAATGGCATTAATAAAAAGAGAAAATACACCGAAAAATAGCCATTGTTAAATTATTAAAATTACTTTCGTATTCGTATAACATTGGTAAGAGAAATTGTCAGGAAATGTATTCGCATTGTTACTTGGTCGAATCATCCTGAGTAAGTGTTGTTTGTAGGATGTGATTAATAATGCAACACTTTACTTCCGTATCGTAACCGAATACGTACACTCGATGTCATCACGTTTATTTCTGTGCTCCAGTCGGACGACTTCCTTGTCTATACTTTTCTAGCATTCGTTATATGTTTTACATATGTAGAGTCACTGCGCTTGAATGGGAGAACAATATGTCTTATAAACTTGCGATTTAGACTAACAAGATATCATCGAGTTCATATACAAATATACTTTCTTTCGCTGTGTTTTCAATGTATAAATTTCAAATAGTTAAAACTTCTTGTGCTTGAAAGTAGACTTATACTTTTCCCAAGTAGAAATAATTCAGATAGATGTAATTCCACGTGTGGTGATTACACGTCTGCGGGTTTGCCCGCATTTATTCGTTCCGGTGGTAACCCGGAATACCTTCCCCTCGCTGGACCTCCGGTTGATACTCCCCCTGCGGTGTGCGTAGCCCTGGCCCCGTTGTATCCACGTCCCGACCCGCACCCGCACATCTCCAACAGAATTCGCCGGAATTTATTTCCGATCAAACAGTAGATCAGGAAGTTTGCGGAGGAGTTGATTGTGAGGAGACAGTTAGTTGCCGCATTTACGTAACGTAACGGTCGGAGGTTACGGATGCGAAGGGCTTTCAGTTTGACTAGGGTCATCACCACGCGTAGTGTGAGGTCAGGTATCTGGCAACAGAAGAATACACTGACCACAATAATTAGAATCAACGTCATGCTCTCACCTCCGGTGCTCGCCGTCGAATTCTTACCCTGTAAATCACTTTCTTTCAGAATCTTTCTACCTATGATACGATATTATCAAGAAGGGAGAAGTAAAGTGATTGGATGCTTCATTATACTTGATTCAATCTAATACACAACTCCAACTACATATCTTCTCTACCAATATAATCTACCTATCTTCTCTACAATGTGTGGGTATACTATAAGGTATACCATCTTCACCTATCCATCATTCCTTCTAGCTTTCTAATTGTTCTATTCCTAAAGTATTCTTACTAATTGCATACGACCTACTACTCCTTATACAGTTATTAAAAACAGTATTATAAACTTCATTTAGACCAGCATTATATTTTTACTTACTACTACTTCATCCCACTACCCCTCAATATCCACTACACCTCCACTACACCTCCACTACACCTCCACTACACCTCCACTACACCTCCACTACACCTCCACTACACCTCCACTACACCTCCACTACACCTCCACTACACCTCCACTACACCTCCACTACACCTCCACTACACCTCCACTACACCTCCACTACACCTCCACTACACCTCCACTACACCTCCACTACACCTCCACTACACCTCCACTACACCTCCACTACACCTCCACTACACCACCACTACACCTCCACTACACCTCCACTGACCTTCATAGCTGCCCGTTTACGTCTGACGGCATGTAAAGCTCTGATTAGTTTAGTGTTCAGTACTATGAGTGTTATGAGGGGCCCAAATGCACGAAATACTAAATATGCGAGGGTCTTGTAAGTCAAGAAATAAATCCAACTTGCGCCGAATTTAGTTTTTCTTGATCCGACTAAATAAAGAGAATTTTCTTGTGCGTGGTCTGTCTCTTCCGTTAGTGTTTCATTAACTTGGTACCCTCTGCATTAGTGAGGCAAGTTATAGAGATATTAGTGTTGGTACTAATAACTAATAAATAGTGTAAGTTTTCTAGTGTCAAATCAATTAGAAATAATCGTAATAAATCATTAATTGTGTATCAATAATGAATATTTATTTAATGTGAAAATATATGTAGAATAATATTTATGTTATATAAATATTGAATTAAATAATTATTACTATTATCGTATATAATTACGCGTGTGTCTTAGAAATGACTTCATACGGTGATTAGATAAAAAAAAGAAAAAGAGAATGCTATTGTTGGGTTATCCACAATTCACAAACTGCAAAGAAATGCTACTATCAATAATCGCGTATAACAGACTAATCTCGTAGACCTCTACATACATAGTATAGTAGACGGTCAATAATCCGTTATTTTCTATATCAACGTTAATCTGTGTCAGCTGATGCCGTACGATGCAGCTGTTCCTATAACGGATCTTTATAACTAACCTTAATACCGGGACATTATACGATATACAATTGTCATATAGGTCCTCGGTGTACTTATAATATTCCCAACACAACGTACTATATAATTCTCTATAATACCGTACACTCGTGTATGTATCTACCATAGTGACTCTACTAAATATAGTAATATAAATATATTAGTATCAATATATTTAGTATTTTTCCTTTATATATATAAACTATGATGAATATTGTTAAATTAGATTAATTTTCATAAGTACCATAAAGTGATTTACTATATTCATCGCAAACATATTTATATGAGAATATGTATGATGTCATATATGTATCTATTAATATATTCGTACTAGCAATATAATATGCATTTATTGTAACGCGTTATGCAGATAATTGAGATTTAATTTGATGAATAATAACATAATATTAGCTATGATTACATAGCAATATATGACGTAATAGCAAGACGTATTACATTTCAAGTTAGCAAGAATATATTTTGCTGTGTTATTGATTTGTCGATAATTTCGATTATAACTGCAATAAGTCTTTAATTTAATTATAAGAATATATTTATATATGCATTACAATAATAATAACAGTATGTTAAACGTATATATATATTTGTATACTAAATAGTATACATGGTATATTCTATCTACTATAATATAGTGTATATATACTATATATAGTGTCTATAAATACTATATCATGGTGTCTACATCTACACAGAATAATTTACAATTGTACTTTACTATAAACGCTGAACACAATATCAAATCCACACAAACCCAAGTTACAGTGGTTGTAATATATATTATTAATGTGTGTGTGTATGTGTGTGTGTGTGTGTGTGTGTGTGTGTGTGTGTGTGTGTGTGTGTGTGTGTATGTGTGTGTGTATGTATGTGTATGTGTGTATCTGTGTGCGTGTGTGTATGGTTTGGTATGTATGTGTCGGTGTATATATGTGTATATGTTTGTGATTGTGTGTATGTATTTGAGTGTATGTGTGTGTGTGATTGTGTGTGTGTGTGCGTGTGTGAGTATGTATATGTGTGTATGTGTGTGTATGTGTGTGTGTATGTGTGTGAGTATGTTTATGTATGTATGTGTGTGTGTGCGTGTATGTGGGTGTGTGTGTGTGAAGTATTTATTAACCACAAAGAATTTAACATATATTAATAAATGTTCTACAATGTGTAACCATAGGAATAAAATGAACGATATAGTAATAAATGAAATAGTAATATAGCGTGACTAGGAATGTGTAAGTGTTGTAAAATAAAATATAGGGGAGGTGATTAGTCTCACCTAAGTAGGAAGCTTTTTAGCTTGCGCTTAGATATGTTAATGGTGACAGTGGGTGATAATAGTATTTTAGGAAGGTGGTTCCATTTGTTTGGAACCAGGTGGCGAAAATGTTTGTTTCCAACCGAATTTAATGGCATGTGAGGAAGTGAGAGGGTTATGAGGTGAAAAGATCGTAGTTGTATGTAATTTGTCTTCATATTTAGTACTTGCCTTAAGTTGTGTGGTTGGTCATAAGTTGGAAAAGATTGTGTGGTTGGTCATGGAAAAGCGTCTATTGAATAAAATGATCTTAAAATATAAGAGAGGAATAACTTTTAGCCCTATATGTTTTAATCTGTCTATTATAGTGTTAAAGTCGAGTGTATCGAATGCGAGATATATAGTGTTAAAGTCGAGTGTATCGAATGCGAGAGGATAAGTCAAGTATTATTAGTTGTTGATGTTTGTTATTGACCAGTGAAGTGTATAAGTCGTCAAAAAGTGAAAGTAGAGTCGTTCCAATACTATGTCCTTGTCGGAAGCCGTTTTGTCTATTATCAAGTAAGTTATATCTTGTCAAGTATGAAATAAGTTGTTTGTAGACTATCTTCTCTAATATTTTAGCTAGAAGAGGTGTATGAGAGATAGACCTATAATTGTAAAGTTCAGTTTTATCAAGTTTAGGTTTTTTAGCAGTGGAGTAATTAATGAAAGTTTTATTAAGTCAGGTATTGTTCCGTAAGTCAATGATTCATCAATTATTATTTTAAATAAAGGAGCTAATGTTGATGTAATTAATTTAGTTATAGTCAAGGGTAATGGGTCATTAGGAGAGGAATTCTTGGATGTAACATTAAGTTGTATATTTCAGTTATAGTCGAGAGGTCAAAAGTAGATAATACAGCATTTGTAGTCATATATTTATTTTTATTCAAGTTTATTAGTTTAGTCTTCTTTATGGTTAATTTATCATATATTTTGTCAATTTTATTAATGAAGTAATTTGCAAAGTTATTAAATAATACATCGGTTGGTAAGTCGGGTAGTATGTTAAGTTTTATTCGTCCTAGTAATTTATTCGTAGTGCTATAGAGTTTTTTATAGTCTTTAGAGTTAGTTTCGATTATGTTTTTAATGTAGTTAATTTTATTGTATTTTAGAGCTTTCCTACATATCGTACGTGCGATTACTAGTTGTGATAGATTATATGAGGTTGGGGTTGAATTATAATTTCTGTTGTATTTTCTAAAATTGTGCGTAAATTTGTGTGTGTGTGTGTGCGTGCGCGTGCGCGAGTGTATATATATCTGTGTGTATTTGTATACGTGTGTGTTTAAGTAATTCAACAATAACAATGTCATTCCTAAGGTTACATTAAATGATAGCTATTTATATGCAATTACAATACATGTATAAAGTACTACAATGGGTTCAACAACTTGAAGACAAATACTCTAGCTTAACATTGAAGGTGCCCTCTATTAATTCACTGCATTTCCTTAAGGACAATATCGCCGACACTCAATCAATGACTTAGCTGGAGTCACAATGCATTGGAAAATGTCCACGTGTGTCTTTAACGTACATCTTTAAACGTTATAATATAACGGCATTGTTTCTTTATGTAAAGCCGTGTAAGTATAAGGTATCTTACATATATCTGAAGTAAGATATCTTAAACATAACATGTGTAAGATATCTTAAATATAACAGATGTAAGATATCTTATACTCTCTAAACCTCAAAACCTATGCAACTTAAATTAATACTAACTCGATATAAACACAATTAATAACTAATCAATTTGAATACATATTAAATGCAATCTCATCAAATTTGTCAAAAATATAACCTCTACTAACCTTCTCATTTTATATATCACTTACATCATGCTAAATACATATTTCTGGTGTACATCCTGCCTTAAAATAAATCATGAGATTGTACATACTGCTACACTAAACCCTACTGCTACACTAACCCCTAATGATACACTAAACCCTACTGCTACACTAATCCCTATTTTCTACACTAACCCATATTACTACACTAACCCTAATTGATACACTAACTCCTAATATTACACTAACCCCTATTCCTGCACTAACCTCTAACATTGCACTAACCCCTACTATTTACACTAACCATTACACAATATTAATAAATACACCACATCAATACCAACTTCTACGGCATATATCACTGCCTTATTTATTCTAAGCCTATTATCCTCCACCATGTTCGCACTTTGCATTCCACACTAAACCTTATTAGTTCACTAACTCCCAATGATCTCTACCCCACACTAAGCAATAGCCTATACTTATGTATACCACTGAGGTAACCCATTGCTCAATATATATATTTCACAATCATTAATTTCTAACAATAATACCCCCCATTCGGTCACTACTACGTAGCCCGTAACCACCAGGGAACACCTACTAACCCCACGCTAGACGCATTCGTAGTGTAGGTCTGACCGGAATTCAAGTGAATTTTGTTGGTCAACACGTAGGATTCTCGTTCGAACAGACGAGGAAGATTGTAAATAACTGCTGCCATTATGATGCCGAGGACAGCTAGCTTAGCTCTTCGTAGGGTACGTAGGTGCATCTAGGGGTAGGGCTGGTGTTAGGGATTATATTGTGGAGTTAAGATGTTTAGGTTGTTAATGGGTTAGGAGGGGTTAAGTAGAATTCATATGAATTGAGAAAGGATAGGAGTAGTTAGATGGAGTTAAGGTATGTAGGTTATTATGGTTTTATCAAAAGTTAAAGAAAGTTAGTTATATGCTATAATTGAGCTGGGTTAAAAACGAATTGATAATAATTGTGTATTGTGTATTGTGTACCCAAACACCGCTAGATATGAGTAGATAAGTACATTGGAGTAGCAGAGTAGTGTATTTAAGTTAAGTGACCTTAGAATGAGTTACGAGTATTGTGTAATTGTAAATTATAAATCTCGCCCTATAATAAATGAATTAACGCAACGGAATTAATAAACATACTCCACACCATCGGACATCTTTACATATCAAGTCGCTTATCTAGACTTCATTTGTAGACTATATTTCAGATATACACTTTTAAGATACATTTCTACGTATCCATCTAATGTAGTATTATCAACTTCCTTTATGTCGTGTAGTGTAATATTATACTTTGGTATATTAAATATTATACTACAACTGGCCACTATTTCTACACTGTAAAGTTTAGTATCAACGATGGAATATGACAATATGGGTCACTTGCTTTTGTATATGGGAATGTAATCACGTGATATACAAGTTCATTTTTAATCCACCATCATATATATATATATATATATATATATATATATTGCTAAATAATATATGTACTTTTATGATATATCTTTCAGTAGTTGAGTTATAATCTGAAACCCTATCTATAACTTTTCCATGAATTACTGCTATTTACATGCTCATTATGACTATTACCGCAATTCTTATAATGGTAACTATAACACAGTGCTGTTTTACACCATATTGCGTTATATTGCATTTGGTTTGTATTAACTATATTAGATTATATATAATTGTAATTGTAATACTTTCACAAATATTCAAAGTTATACAAACACTATACACACACATGCACATACATACATACAACGCACATACGCATACATATACACATGTACATACATACACATACACGCACATATGCACACATACACACATACACACGCACACGCATACACACGAACATACATACAAACGCACGCACATATGCACACATACACACACACACATATGCACACACACACACACACACACACACACACACATACACACACACATATATGTATATATATATATGTATATATATATATATATATATATATATATATATAATCGGTGAAATTCGTGGATATATCTGATTAGTTCAATCTTTATTCTTTTAATATACTGATGAGAATCTTAATATGGATACTTAATGATGTAATAGAAGACATGTATTGTATTCTTAATTTAGCTTTATAATTTATATGTTCTTCTCCTAATTAAGAAAAACGGAAACATTAGTAATTATGCTTATTAATAATTAATATCCTCCTTAGTATATACATAATGATGTATTTCTATATAAATATAGATAATGTGCACAACAATATGTTTATTATTCATGTATGTCGTCTCTTACGGTTTATTCGATTTCAATTTATTCACCTACAAAGTTGTGATCTACGAATATTTTATCGAAACATTACTTTTATATATTACTATTTGAAATAGAAATTATAATACAACTTATATGATAATATTTAATACCTCAGTAAATTCTCTTCATTAAAATTTGCATTAATTTGCAAATAAATTCACAATTAAATTACATTTGTTATCATATTAAATTATAGATTTTATGTATGATTTGGAGATAAGTTGCAAAAACAGTATTGAATGTATTTATATATGTTAATATATTACGCCATATATAATGTACGATACAATGATATTAAAATAAAGATATAACTGAAAACCAACTATTATAGCATAGTAAGGTATCAATCACTTTTACCATAGAGACTAATTTCTTAAAGAGGGCATTACCCTTACATTGTACATTGTACAATGCACACTGTACACTGTACAGTGTATAGCGTACACTGTAT
>OZ038318.1:11742643-11792474 GCA_964035775.1 Osedax frankpressi
GATATATGTGTGTGGATATATGTGTGTGGATATATGTGTGTGGATATATGTGTGTGGATATATGTGTGTTGATATATGTGTGTGGATATATGTGTGTGGATATATGTGTGGATATATATATATATATATATATAATTATATATACATATATATATATATATATATATATATATATATATATATATATATATATATATATGTAGATATATATGTGGATGTATGTATTATAGATAAATTCATATCTAGATTATATTATATAGCATATTATATGTATCTTTGCTTTTGCAATGAAATCGGTTATTTACACAGAAGCCATTTTGTAGACAGTATACATTTTACGACTTAAAACAACTTACATATTCATTATTATTAAAGTTACGATAATATTAAAATCTCATAGACGTTGAATTTAATGAATTTTACGGTGAAGAATAATTGTAAAAAAATAGTTATCTAAATGTATAGTGACCTGAAAAGGTTTGCAAATTGCAACATAACGGTCAACGGTGACGAGAAGCACCATCCAGACCGTACTGGTTTGTACGACACTTGCGAATACCCACACATATGGCTCACTTGCCGAAAATCTATTGCTCCAGGTTCTCTGCAAATGTCCACCTGCCTAGAGAAGCATTGATTGTTTGTGAATACACAAATATATTTGTTTTCCAATTAAAACTAATAATAAAATGACTAAATACTAATTATAAAATATAAATATAATTTAACGTAATATCTTTAGGTTTAGGTTTAGGTTTAGGTTAAGGTTTAGGTTAAGTAACTACCCACATATTACAACATTTTTATCCAAATTTTATATTGCTAACATGAATATATATTAAATACATATTTTAATGTTGCTATTATATTGTAAATAAAATATAAATATAAAAATGTATTATAAAAATATCTGTATCTTTATTAAACAAATAATGTAAAATGGCAATATATATATATATATATATATATATATATATATATGAGTATATACTTACGATTTGAAATATCTTTATTTGATGATAATACCATGGTTTAATGATACGTTAATAGTCACGCAAAACTAGAAAACCATAAACATTTAACAATTCAGACGATAAAATATTATTAAAAATTTTAGATTTAATAATATTCCATAGTTTGTGCAAGAAAACATGAACATAAAGTTGTGAAATTATATATATTTCATTGTATGTGAGATAATCATTTATATACTACAGTATATAAATTGCATAAATATATATATATGTATATATATAAATATTTATCAAGCCGTATATAATATATTGATATCATATTATTATATAAGTTAAGATTAATGAAAACAATTATATTATATTAATATATTTACAAATCAAAACATACAATTTATCGATATTTAAATGTCGACTGATATTATTGTATGTATTATTAACTAGTTTAATATTCTTAATTCAAAAACATTCATAGATCAGTAAAGATAGTTAAACATAGTATGGAAAAAATCGCAAGTTTATTCAGAGATAAAATAAAGGTAATTTCTAGGTAGGTTTAATATTTGTAATTTAACATTTACGAATGTTAAATTACAAACGTGTGCAAAGTGGCAAATATGTACAGGAATATCGAAATACGTAGGTAATGTCACTAAGCAACCTACCAGGGATATACTCACCCCTATCGACACCGGACAATGAGGTAAACAATCTCGCTGGAATTTCTATTATTATTAATTAGCTCCAATTATTTAAGATCAATAAGATATCAAGAGTAAACGATACTACTATACAAATATGTTTCTAGTTCACTAATTATGATTTAATTAATTCGTAAATCTACAATTTATATTGTAATATTCATATTCGTAAGATTAGTTAATATTTATACATTACTTTAACTCTATATATACTCGTTAAATATTTGTTTACTCAAACTTT
Source organism: Osedax frankpressi (assembly GCA_964035775.1). NCBI lineage: Eukaryota > Metazoa > Annelida > Polychaeta > Sabellida > Siboglinidae > Osedax > Osedax frankpressi. The sequence continues at coordinate 11,744,557 of OZ038318.1, forward strand.
ATACATATGATTTTATAATAATTTTCGAATTATTACGACCAATGGAAATCGTCCAATTACAATCATAGCTTTGAAAGGTGTGCGAAGCCGTGCGACACACGGTGTGCGACACACAGTGTGCGTATTACTGAACCTGCAGCGTTTTCAGCGGTTGGATGAACACACATGCGCACAGGTATAGCGTATCCATTACAGCTAGCGTCCTTAGCAACCAGTTTGTTGTATTCAGTCTGTCAGAATCCCTATTCAATACCGCTGCGAAGTGAATTTATTGTTTATTGCGATTTATAGATTACTTATAACTAATAATCATCGTTTATAGATAGCTAATCACTACACATGCTATCTATATAATATATATAGTATGTATTCAAGCGTGTTATTTATAGTTTATTTTACAGCTAGTGGATATTCTTCTAACTTACCAAACTCCTCTCTAACCACTAACCATTAGTTACACTAACTAACTTACAAACCCCTTCTCTAACCACTAACCATTAGTTAAACTAACTAACTTACCAACCCCCTCTCTAACCACTAACCATTAGTTACACTAACTTACCAACCCCCTCTCTAACCACTAACCATTAGTTACATTAACTTACCAACCCCCTTTATAACCACTAACCATTAGTTACACTAACTTACCAACCCCCTCTCTAACCACTAACCATTAGTTACATTAACTTACCAACCCTATCTCTAACCACTAACTATTAGTTACACTAACTAACTAACCAACCCCCTGTCTAAGCACTAACCATTAGTTACACTAACTTACAAACCCCCTCTCTAACCACTAACCATTAGTTACACTAACTTACCAACCCCCTCTCTAACCACTAACCATTAGTTACATTAACTTACCAACCCCCTCTCTAACCACTAACCATTAGTTACACTAACTTACCAACCCCTCTCTAACCACTAACCATTAGTTACACTAACTTACCAACCCCCTCTCTAACCACTAACCATTAGTTACATTAACTTACCAACCCCCTTTATAACCACTAACCATTAGTTACACTAACTTACCAACCCCCTCTCTAACCACTAACCATTAGTTACACTAACTTACCAACCCCCTCTCTAACAACTAACCATTAGTTACATTAACTTACCAACCCTATCTCTAACCACTAACTATTAGTTACACTAACTAACTAACCAACCCCCTGTCTAAGCACTAACCATTAGTTACACTAACTTACAAACCCCCTCTCTAACCACTAACCATTAGTTACACTAACTTACCAACCCCCTCTCTAACCACTAACCATTAGTTACATTAACTTACCAACCCCCTCTCTAACCACTAACCATTAGTTACACTAACTTACCAACCCCCTCTCTAACCACTAACCATTAGTTACACTAACTTACCAACCCCCTCTCTAACCACTAACCATTAGTTACATTAACTTACCAACCCCCTTTATAACCACTAACCATTAGTTACACTAACTTACAAACCCCCTCTCTAACCACTAACCATTAGTTACATTAACTTACCAACCCTATCTCTAACCACTAACCATTAGTTACACTAACTAACTTACCAACCCCCTCTCTAACCACTAACCATTAGTTACATTAACTAACTTACTAACCCCCCCTCTAACCACTAACCATTAGTTACACTAACTTACTGGGACGAATAGTAATGTTTAACGCCGTTAAATATCATTCCCTATGACTAATAAAACGTGACACTCGTAAAAAACATCACTATTTCAGACTTTCTATTCTATAAACTGTATATCCCGAGTTGCATAACAACGTATTACATAGCTCGCCGCTAATCCCCAAACCCGACAGCTTACCCCACTAACCTATAGACACGGCATTGCCTATACACCCGCCCACGCACAGCGCGCCCACTATAAGCACGTCGACTATAAGCTTGTAGGCGTGGTATCCGGAGTTCCCGCCCATAACGACGTCCGCCACTCCATCGTAAGCGACAGCGGTTATTGCGGTGGCCGGCGGAGTGGAGTTGTTTTCGAGGCGGTACCAAGTGCTCTGGAGTCCGTAATTCCACGGCGGAAATGTAGAAGTCATTACGCCCGGATTGGCGAGACGATGGGGCAAACACTCTGAAGGCAGTTGCGGAGACGGTGGAAGTGGAGACGGTGGCAGTGGAGACGGTGGAAGTGGAGACGGTGGAAGTGGAGATAGGTGGGGCAACAATTGCGTGGCCAGCTCGTTTGTTTAGAATGCGGAGGGAGCATATCAAATATTTCCCAGGGATTTCCGTGAATTCACATCATAACGTATTCTCTCTTTAGTTTTAATTATCTTTCAATTCCTCTAGTCACTCGGCGATTAATTTTAGCTTCCGGTGTATTATTTAGTTGCGTTCAATTGTAGCGGACGCATTTCGTCAAACGTCCGATATCGTATGCGATGTAATTAAGTGACCTTAGCTCGTATGCATGCCTCTTTGTTGTTCACGTGTCACCACGATACACCGTTTAGGTCGTGAAGGATCATGGGTGATCTGTCAGTATCCCATCGTAACGGGGTCATCGCCTGTAAAATATCGTTATGATTGGCTGGCCGGTACTCTAAATAAATCATCGTTTTTATCCGTTTAGATACTTTTCATTAAGCCCCCATACAATTATCGATAAATATTATTATTATTTGTAATTTAACACCTGCAATATAATCAGATAGATGTATAATAATTGTATATGTAGTTACCCTCGTTACGGATGTTACCATGGTTACCGTAGTTATAGTAGTTGCCATGATTAGTAAACCATAATCATTAACTTTACCACAATACGACATCTACCACTACTAGCACTACCAATGATATGGCAATGATATACAATCAACCGTAGCACTAACAGTAATAGTACCATTTTAAGGTAGTGACAGCGGTAGTGGTAGTTATAATGTTATTTGTAGTGACAGTAGAAGTGGTAGACTACCACTGGTAGTAGTGGTGGTAATTCTAATGGTAATTATAGTGTTAGTGGTAGTAGTGGTGGTAATTCTAATGGTAATTATAGTGTTAGTGGTAGTAGTAGTGATAATGATATCGGTAGTGGTAGTGGTAGTGGTAGTGGTAGTGGTAGTTGTAGTGGTAGTGACAGCGGTAGTGTTAGTGGTAACGGTAGCGGTAACGGTAGCGGTAACGGTAGCGGTAACGGTAGCGGTAACGGTAGCGGTAACGGTAGCGGTAACGGTAGCGGTAACGGTAGCGGTAACGGTAGCGGTAACGGTAGCGGTAACGGTAACGGTAGCGGTAACGGTAGCGGTAACGGTAGCGGTAACGGTAGCGGTAACGGTAGCGGTAACGGTAGCGGTAACGGTAGCGGTAACGGTAGCGGTAACGGTAGCGGTAACGGTAGCGGTAACGGTAGCGGTAACGGTAACGGTAGCGGTAACGGTAGCGGTAACGGTAGCGGTAACGGTAGCGGTAACGGTAGCGGTAACGGTAGCGGTAACGGTAGCGGTAACGGTAGCGGTAACGGTAGCGGTAACGGTAGCGGTAACGGTAGCGGTAACGGTAGCGGTAACGGTAGCGGTAACGGTAGCGGTAACGGTAGCGGTAACGGTAGCGGTAACGGTAGCGGTAACGGTAGCGGTAACGGTAGCGGTAACGGTAGCGGTAACGGTAGCGGTAACGGTAGCGGTAACGGTAGCGGTAACGGTAGCGGTAACGGTAGCGGTAACGGTAGCGGTAACGGTAGCGGTAACGGTAGCGGTAACGGTAGCGGTAACGGTAGCGGTAACGGTAGCGGTAACGGTAGCGGTAACGGTAGCGGTAACGGTAGCGGTAACGGTAGCGGTAGCGGTAACGGTAGCGGTAACGGTAGCGGTAACGGTAGCGGTAACGGTAGCGGTAACGGTAGCGGTAACGGTAGCGGTAACGGTAGCGGTAACGGTAGCGGTAACGGTAGCGGTAACGGTAACGGTAGCGGTAACGGTAGCGGTAACGGTAGCGGTAACGGTAGCGGTAACGGTAGCGGTAACGGTAGCGGTAACGGTAGCGGTAACGGTAGCGGTAACGGTAGCGGTAACGGTAGCGGTAACGGTAGCGGTAGCGGTAACGGTAGCGGTAACGGTAGCGGTAACGGTAGCGGTAACGGTAGCGGTAACGGTAGCGGTAACGGTAGCGGTAACGGTAGCGGTAACGGTAGCGGTAACGGTAGCGGTAACGGTAGCGGTAACGGTAGCGGTAACGGTAGCGGTAACGGTAGCGGTAACGGTAGCGGTAGCGGTAACGGTAGCGGTAACGGTAGCGGTAGCGGTAACGGTAGCGGTAACGGTAGCGGTAACGGTAGCGGTAACGGTAGCGGTAACGGTAGCGGTAACGGTAGCGGTAACGGTAGCGGTAACGGTAGCGGTAACGGTAGCGGTAACGGTAGCGGTAACGGTAGCGGTAACGGTAGCGGTAACGGTAGCGGTAACGGTAGCGGTAACGGTAGCGGTAACGGTAGCGGTAACGGTAGCGGTAACGGTAGCGGTAACGGTAGCGGTAACGGTAGCGGTAACGGTAGCGGTAACGGTAGCGGTAACGGTAGCGGTAACGGTAGCGGTAACGGTAGCGGTAACGGTAGCGGTAGCGGTAGCGGTAACGGTAGCGGTAGCGGTAACGTTAGCGGTAACGGTAGCGGTAACGGTAGCGGTAACGGTAGCGGTAGCGGTAGCGGTAGCGGTAGCGGTAGCGGTAGCGGTAGCGGTAGCGGTAGCGGTAACGGTAGCGGTAGCGGTAACGGTAGTGGTGATGGTAGTGGTGATGGTAGTGGTGATGGTAGTGGGGATGGTAGCGATGATGACAGTTGTATAGTAGTATTAAATCTAGGATTATTGGTAGATTTACCGCCAATAAATCGTATTTACATAAATCATCGACGTCAAACGGCCGTCTAATCGTAATTGTTAATAAACGCCTCATCGGCGCTATGACGTCATTTATTACGTAATTCGCGACGCTCAATTCGATTCGTACACGAGCACGTTATTGTAAAATATTTTCGCAATGCTAACGTAATGGTTATATTACACCCAAAGGAGAATCTATTATATTCTTGATTGTTCAGCAGGAATAGATTGTTACTAGTTCTCAATTACATTTGTTAGCACATATCATATGCGTATATAAATATTTACACATTTGCTCAATATTTACATAGATAGACTATATTTCTACAACCTTTGTAATAACATTGTTATATTATAATGTAATCAAATAAAATAAACATTTTCTCGAAAGTACCTTTAAAAATGCATATAAATTAGTAGAAATATTACGGGAAATATCTTTATAAAAATAAAATTTATCAAGGCATTGGTGTTAAATGTGTATTTATTATATTATTAATAATAATATTATTATATTATAATTATGTTGATAATGTTATATTACGTAATATTATTATTATTATATAATAACATTAATTTATTACTCGAATAACATTGCAATTTATTTTTTTAATTATTAACAAATTAAATACTTAAAATATATATTAATTTAATAATAACGATATTTTATATTATTATTTTAATTTTCTCAAAATTACATTTCTGAAAATGGTTTATTTAATTCTAAAAATATGTGGTCCAAATTTAATAAACAAATACTTCATTTTTGAAATTTTTTTATTTTCGTAAAAATAATAAAATAAACTAAACGAGTCTATATTCATTTGATCTATATTTAGCAACTCATGATTCTATTTTGAATACATAATAAATATCTCAAAGTTTTCATGTAAAATGCATTCGTAGTGTAGGCAAGTTATGTTGCGTTGGGGATGTCGCCATTATGCGTGAACGGTAGTATGGGATCAGTGAAATTAGCTGCGTTTTATTGAATTATCGGTCACCGAGACGTATTCGCGGGATCTGTTTACCAACAAATGATACACGAAACGTAGACTAGGTATAAGATTATTCAACACGTATACAGCGATATACATATAACGGCACATACAAATGATACGTATGAATGGATGTCTTCACTTTAGCAGTGATAATATAGGCGTATAATTTGCAATCTAATGACCTTCCTTCATATCTATCACTATATATAATGTATAATTTATAGAAAATATTCTATAATATTATATATAGTAAGATCTAAGTATAGTCACCTATTATGGTATCATTTACTTTGCAAATGTTTCTATATATAATTATGTATATATTATTAAATAGTATATATATTATGTTATATTAGGCAATACACTAGATACGTTTTAATGATATTTATATATAAATAGAATAAGTAAAAAATCAATGAATGTTGGTCATAATGTTATATAAGTGTCAATCATCAACACTCAATATCTCTAAGTGATTAATATCAAGATTATATAACTGTCGTTATGATTAATTATAAAATGCAATTCTTAAATGTCGATTCATTAGTTATGAAATAGTCAAAAAGATGAATAGAAGAAATGTTTTATTTATAACTATTATATTTATAATGATAACGATAGTTATAAATACTATAATTCTAAATAAAGTAGTTATGAATACAAATCAATAGTGTTATTTTTTTTAATTAAAGTTTCCGTTATTAAAATTAATTTACAAAAGATGTTAATATAAAGTCAAACATGTAATAGAATATTATATAATAATACGCTTATTTGGGTATTCAATATTGGGTATTCAATATTGGATATTCCAAAAGTAACTGTAGTGTTAAGATATGATTGTCGTAATTTTTAATTTAATACGTTTATCTACATAGTAAAATAACGGGTCTTTTACATCTATTTTTTCGAAATAAGGTTAAAATAATTGTAAAAGTAATCCAAAGTAAAATTAATGTAATTGGGTAAATACAACTATATCCTATATAAGGAATATATAGCATATTAAATAGTTTGTTACATTTATTTATTTCTATAGTTATTTGTAAATTATTTCTAAATAATAATTATTATTAATTTATATTAATAGTTTATTTAAATATTTATATTAATAGTTCATAAACATATTAATAATGAATTCTTTAGAAATTAGTATATGTAGACATATTTTTTTAATATTTATACAAACAATTATGTATTAATTACCCACATTAATCATCCACATTCCATATATACGAATGTAATTTATATTAATTGTATCGATTATCCAATATTATAGTTATAAGTCAGGATTACAATGGTCAAGGTGATAATATGAACTGGGGTATTGTTTGCTTAATTCATTTACGCATTGTTAGTTTGTTAAACATGAATTGGCACGCATCGAGAACATGCAAAGTGTGTTCATTCTCAGCGCAACTTCGTCTACATGTCGTATCCATGGCAACCTATACGTAACTATAACAACCCGGAGTCTTTCTTTATGGCATAATTCCATGCTTGGTATTATAGCGTTTAGTTCTGTGAATTAGGGCGTGCAATTGAATTGCTTGCATCGGACATGGATAGAAATCTAGCCATTGCACTTCGGAATGGTTGATCAAAACATTTTGTCCATCTAGTAGAGCAAGGCAAGGTGGAGAGATTCCATCGCAGATATCTTAATGTTTTCTATATCAGATACGTCGATGCTCAAGGATTATATATTCTGGGATCAATGACGTATCCATAAATCTCTCATTACATTTATATATATGCATACAGTAGGTTTGTTGTCAAGCCTGGAAAACAATTGTTTTCCGGGATTTCATTGTCATTTCTACCGACATAGAAGATTCTAATTGTGTAGCTTCAGCTATCTCCCAGCTATTCGCTTCTTGGTCACTACTAACAGGTGAGAAAGTTATTGAACTCTTGTCCGTTTTATTCGCATTCTTACGAAGTCTTCTTTGTCGATGTTTACCAGAGACGATGTTGCACGAATATGTTTAATTTGTCATTGTGATTACGTTTTGTGATGTTGTACAACGAACATCACGTATTAGGGTTAAACACGAAATCTAAGTTGGATATGTAGTCTTGAAAACATCTAACATTTGTTGCATTTCACTAGAACTCTTAGAGATTAGAGCACAGTCATCTTCATAAGTTATAATATTACATTTACCCTTTAATATTTCCTAACCTTGAAATCCTTTAATATTTCCTAACCTTGAAACCCTTTAATATTTCCTAACCTTGAAACCCTTTAATATTTCCTAACCTTGAAACCCTTTAATATTTCCTAACCTTAAAACCCTTTAATATGTCCTAACCTTGAAACCGTTTAATATTTCCTAACTTTGAAACCCTTTAATATTTCCAAACCTTGAAACTCTTTAATATTTCTTAACCTTAAAACTCTTTAATATTTTCTAACCTTGAAACCGTTTAATATTTCCTAACCTTGAAACACTTTAATATTTCCTAACCTTTACACCCTTTAATATTTCCTAACCTTGAAACTCTTTAATATTTCCTAACCTTGAAACTCTTTTTGTATTTTCTAACCTTGAAACCCTTTAATATTTTTAAACCTTGAAATCCTTTAATATTATTACTTCTAAAAGATTATGTGTCTAAATTAAAAATGATCTCTGATACCCCCACTTGTCTTACGACCTTCATTGAAATATCCAAATATTCAAACTTCAAGGCATCGTTTAAAGTAAATATTATTTAGTTTCATCTGAAGAGAGCTGAATATGCTATAAATAGATATGTCTATGTCGTTTGTTATCCTGAATATTGCTCTCTGCAACTAAAGTTTGTTCCTGTATTCAATGTACATCACTCACGAATCCTTTTTGTTGAGGTGAAATCCAGTTTTAAGTTCCAGCCATCCTAACTATCCTCCCAGTAATAATTCTCAAGTAAATATTATATAAGTTAGTAGATGGCTAATTAGTGTAAAGTTGACATGGCTTTTAAACTCGCATATTTGTATATTAATATTGATTTTCTTTTTTCCAATTCGATTTTCTTTTTTCCAATTTTCCAGAGAGTTTGTTTCGTTTGTCTACTCTTTTTATCTGTAGGTATTCGACATCATAAGCCTGGAGAGGTTTTTTCTACCTTTTTTAATGATCTAAGATCTCGCATAACGTCGCCGCTTATACTAAAGTTGATGAATCTCCTTCGAGAATATTTCAAGTTTAAGTTTTTACGGATGTTCAAATCTCTAATACTCGCTTCCGGTTCTCGCCTATACGTATAACTTGTTAAAACCTCAACGGTACCATTGTGCTTTACACGTTAGTAACATTCTGATTATCTACCTGCCCGCTTATGTACTTCCTAAACAGATTATATATTCCCGTTGCTTAGTTATTTGAATGTCTGTTCTTTCTGATCTTTTGTTGTTGTCAATTTCGCGTTCTTCTTGTTTTAGTAATTTCTTTTCTTCTCGAACCTAATATAATATTTCATACCGACAAAGTTTAATGATTATCAGATTATCGTAAGTTATTTCATCCAGCAGTCATCGAAGTAATATGATTGCAATCGTAACATGTGTATCATGCCACCCATAAAGTAATGAGTCGGAGTCTATTACATTAGCAGTATCGGAAGTGTTATCTTACGTATGTTTACTTGAATCGTCTTGGTCAAAATAAGATATTGAGTTGTTATGTACAGTAATGTTAATTGGGCCAATTATAGGCTTTGTTTCAGTAATTAAATAACCGTTTAAATGCGTGGTTTGTATGATAGTAGCATAGATGAGTTCATCGGTCATTATAATATGTCGGACGTGTCAGGTAGATGGGAGTAACTATTCACGTTAGGTTGAGTAATATCATGATAATGGTTTTCGTAACGGTCAAAGTAAACGGGGGAATCAATTATCGTTCAGATACTATTGGTCGTATAGTTAATAACGATATGTTCGCCGCTAGGTGGTGTTTCGTCGCTAGAGGAGGAAGTTCATTACTCGGCATTACTAAGGGAGGCCATTCCTATTATTATCGGACGATGATAAGTCAGTATCGGTAGTAACAGTGGGTAGACGAGATGTATATTTGTGGAAGGCAATATTATGCCGGAAGAATAGAAGCAAGCATCTTCTGTATTTCCAAGCTCTAGTTATTTGTATCTAATAATTGCTATTTCATATGACCTTTAAAGCTATTAGCAATCGTAGTACCTTGTAATGCATTTCTTATAAAGGAGTAGTCTGTAAAACGGTATTTGCTGGTTGTTACTGGATGGTCAGTGCTGCTCAATTTACATTATCATTATGCAAAACTATTTCTATTTCCTCCATAATCTTTAATTATATAATTTTAATAATGTTCACAACTTAATGTTAATAATATAAAGTTATGTTATGTATTTAATTCAATGAAATATGTTAAAAGTAATAATATAGTAAAATATAACTTATGTGATTAGTCTAATATAAATATAGTGGATCTAGGCATGACTATCCAGGGTATACGAGAAATTATTATGAATTCAATTATAAGAAATATGTTCAAACATCACGTATAGAAAATACTTGTTTAATATCTATATTATATTAATACCTAGGATTCAATATAAATATACAATATCGATTACATATTACATATCGTCTTAAATAATCTACATAAGTATAAATCAGTATAAATGAAACTTTAATTTGGCATATTAACTGAATATGAAAATAATTCAAATATAGAAATTAATAGTAAGTTATAATTATAAAATATATATAAAATATCATTTGTTTCTTTTATTGTATAATAATCTTTGTTAATACGATAGAAAGAAAAATACTTCCACTATTTTGGAAAACAATGATCGAAATATATATATATATATATATATGTGTGTGTGTATGTGTGTATGTGTGTATGTGTGTATGTGTGTATGTGTGTATGTGTGTATGTGTGTATGTGTGTATGTGAGTATGTGTGTATGTGTATATGTGTGTATGTGTGTGTGTGTATATATATATATATATATATATATTTCGTATATTATTTAATCGTATTCACCACTCTCTCACTCACTAATTCTAACCATGACACGTGACTACATTAATTAACCTTATCCTATAAACATTTGATCATAGAGGTTATAAAGGTTAACAGCTATATATCAGCATATTGTCGGCAGTGTAGTGTATATATAGCTCTGGCTAACAATGGGAATTATCTTCCAGCTGCCCGAGACCTTTCGTTGTTGCGTAATGGTCACGGTTACGTAATAGCACTGTGGTTACGTAACGACACGCGTGCGTACAGCATATATGAGGATGTGGAATACACGCGTTGACCATTGGTCGCTCTGTTATTAAGCTTATTTCAATAATAATAACTTTCCACGCTATACCATAACTCACAGAGTGCATTTTTATATTATCGTGAATTATAATAGATTATAACGGTCAATTTGTATCATTACGTTAACATAGAAGGATGTTTTGTTTATAAAATGTCAATTATATTCATACTTTATTTACAACATTTATTTAGTTAAATGTATTCATATTTTAGATTTTATAATTTTTATTAATTGTGTAGTTTTTCAAGAATTAATATTGATAAGAAAGTTAAAATTATAAATATACATAGTCATGTTTCTTTATTGAAGTAATTATCTTTCTATTATTGTTATCATATCAATATTAATATCTTCAATTGCTCATTTAGAAACCTCCATTCCCAACTGTTTTCTGGTCATTTCCTATATATATATATATATATATATATATATATATATACATACATATATATATATATATATATATATATATATATATATATATATATTATATATTACATTGAATTGATTAATTTATACAATTCAGAGACTTTATTTGATGCCAAGAATTGAATCCAGCTTCATTATTTAAAATAAAACAATTAAATAGAGCCGGTCGATTGATAATAATTAAATATAATAAATAGTGATGCACACTGTACATTGTACAGTGTACAATGTACATTGTACAGTGTACAATGTACATTGTACAGTATTGTTGTGTATAGAATAGTGTACAATGTACACTGTACGTTGTAAGATGTGCATTGTATAATACAAACTATACAATGTATATTGTACACGCAATGTATATGCGTGGTATCTCTATTCGCATGTGTGTAGGCCAGTTAAAATATGATCATGACATATGATCATGATATATTATCATGGCATATGATCATGAAATATGTACATGACATATGATCATGACATATTAATATGTCATATGACCATGATATATGATCATGACATATTATCATGACAGATTATCATGACATATTATCATGACATATTATCATGACATATGATTATGACATATTATCATGACATAGGATCATGAAAAATAATGACATATGTTCATAGTATATGAGCATGAAATATGCTCAAGGTATATTATCATGCCATATGATCATGCCATAGATCATGCCATATGATTATGCCATATGATCATGCCATATGATCATGCCATATGATCATGCCATATGATCATGCCATATGATCATGCCATATGATCATGCCATATGATCATGCCATATGATCATGCCATATGATCATGCCATATGATCATGCCATATGATCATGCCATATGATCATGCCATATGACCATGCCATATGGTCATAACATGTGCGACATACATTTGTGAATCAACACACGTGACATTTCCCGTTAGCATTGTGTGCATAGCCAGTGTGTCTACTTCCTCGTGTGTGTTTCACCTACGCGGTCTGGTATACATTTCAACATTCCACTTCAACATTCCACTTCAACATTCCACTTCAACATTCCACTTCAACATTCCACTTCAACATTCCACTTCAACATTCCACTTCAACATTCCACTTCAACATTCCACTTCAACATTCCACTTCAACATTCCACTTCGACATTCCACTTCGACATTCCACTTCGACATTCCACTTCAACATTCCACTTCAACATTCCACTTCAACATTCCACTTCAACATTCCACTTCAACATTCCACTTCAACATTCCACTTCAACATTCCACTTCAACATTCCACTTCAACATTCCACTTCAACATTCCACTTCAACATTCCACTTCAACATTCCACTTCAACATTCCACTTCAACATTCCACTTCAACATTCCACTTCAACATTCCACTTCAACATTCCACTTCAACATTCCACTTCAACATTCCACTTCAACATTCCACTTCAACATTCCACTTCAACATTCTACTTCAACATTCCACTTCAACATTCCACTTCAACATTCCACTTCAACATTCCACTTCAACATTCCACTTCAACATTCCACTTCAACATTCCACTTCAACATTCCACTTCAACATTCCACTTCAACATTCCACTTCAACATTCCACTTCAACATTCCACTTCAACATTCCTCTTCAACATTCCACTTCAACATTCCACTTCAACATTCCACTTCAACATTCCACTTCAACATTCCACTTCAACATTCCACTTCAACATTCCACTTCAACATTCCACTTCAACATTCCACTTCAACATTCCACTTCAACATTCCACTTCAACATTCCACTTCAACATTCCACTTCAACATTCCACTTCAACATTCCACTTCAACATTCCACTTCAACATTCCACTTCAACATTCCACTTCAACATTCCACTTCAACATTCCACTTCAACATTCCACTTCAACATTCCACTTCAACATTCCACTTCAACATTCCACTTCAACATTCCACTTCAACATTCCACTTCAACATTCCACTTCAACATTCCACTTCAACATTCCACTTCAACATTCCACTTCAACATTCCACTTCAACATTCCACTTCAACATTCCACTTCAACATTCCACTTCAACATTCCACTTCAACATTCCACTTCAACATTCCACTTCAACATTCCACTTCAACATTCCACTTCAACATTCCACTTCAACATTCCACTTCAACATTCCACTTCAACATTCCACTTCAACATTCCACTTCAACATTCCACTTCAACATTCCACTTCAACATTCCACTTCAACATTCCACTTCAACATTCCACTTCAACATTCCACTTCAACATTCCACTTCAATATTCCACTTCAACATTCCACTTCAACATTCCAATTAATTATGTAACCCGGTAGTATAGTCACAATAAATAAATGATTAAATCTTGACCACCGTCTAATAAAAATGACCTTACAAGCTAAACTAACATTAATATACATTGGAATGCGTGAGATATTCCTTTCATTTAATATAAACCATACGTTAAATAACATGCAGTGAACTTCGGTCCAAATCTAATGTAATTTACAATATTACTATCCCATGAAATTATCCAGGTAATGCTATGTTTTTTAATAATTAACAACAACAAAAATGACCTGGATGGTTTCTTTAATATATACAGGATTCTAAATGATATCAATTTATATTAATATTATATATGAATATATATTTATTTCAAATAATCTATAAATTATGATCGTGATAATATCAAATATTAATATTATAAATAAAAATAAAAATATCTTCTATTTTATCAAATATATTACCAATGTTTATTTTAAATCTTAATAGGTTATTAATTTAATTTAATCGCAATTATTAATTTAATCTATTAACATAATTTTATGATTTTACAAAACTATTATTCATATAAATTTGTTTTATTTGAATAATAAAAAATGACATTTACATTACTATACTATTTTTATGTACAGTGTTCGTTGTACACTGTAGGATATCCATTGTACAATGTACTGTATACATTGTACTATGTACTTTGTACAGTGTGCTATGTAATGTGTACATTATACACTGTATAGTGTATAATATACAATGTACATTGTAAATAATTTGTTTGACTTAAATTGGTTTAAAATTGGTTTAAAAATTGGTTTAAATTATCAATACTAATTATATATTCAAATATATTTGTATTTAATATTAATTATGTCCAATACTGGTTAATATTACATTGTTATAACTATTCAAAAATAATTAATATTAAAATTTACTATGTGCTGTTACATTTTTCATTTTATTTTATAATTTGTGTTTTTTTCTCTCAACGGCAGATTGACATTACATATAGTTTATTTTACTGCATAGTATATATAGACATATATATATATATATATATAGACATATATATATATATATATATATATATATATATATATATATATATATATAGACACACATATATATATATATATATTAATAAAATTCTTACGAAAAACACTTCAAAATCCAACATCAATTTAAAAATCTTCACATTTTGTTAGCATTACACATTGTACATATATAACTATTGTTTATAAATGTAAGTTAACGTTATAAATATTTTAAACATAAATGGAAAATAAATATAAAAATTTGCTATTATTGTATTTTCCTGGAATTTCCTGGTAAAAATTGTTAAAACAATTTTTCCTATAGAAATATATCATATAAACCAATTCATTATTACCATACATTTCTCATAATTAAAATAGAATTATCACCATTTGATTTTATAATTGTAATACTTCTTCTATTTTTTAATGTTAAATAATATATCCCATGTTAAAATTTGAATACTCAACCAAATTTTTTTTAAATTAAAATTAATATTTTTTTATTTTAACTCATATATTGATTACATAATTGGTTGAGTGAATAAATAAATTAGAAAAATATATCAAAGTGATCTTCCTTAATATACACTTTACTATTTACAATATACTATATACCTTTTACAATATATAGTGTACAGTAGGGTGGATCACTTTTTTCAGAATTAACTGGCTCACTCAGTATATAAACTTTAAGGCATATAAAAATTAATCATATAATTAAAAAAAAATTATTTGCAATATTAAGTTATCGCCAGAAGTCTGAATTTATCGACTTTTTCAAAATTATAAGTATTTTTAAGAAAAATTTCCCATTAAAAATAAATAAATACTTGTTTTCCCTATTATTTCCACCATTTTATTATTCTTTGTTTATGCTATATATTTAAAATATTTTTATTTTTCACAATGAATTTACGCAATAAATCTCCATTTTATACTTTATTTACACCAAGAATGATGAGTAATCGTCAGTTTCCAACATATTTAGACATTTTACAACATTATACATATATATCTGACAATTTAGTACAACAAAGAGACGCAAAAATGCAGACGATTGAAAAAATAATAGAAATCTGGATTTCAGCATCGATCCCAGTGATATCATTGAAATCAATATCTAACAAACTAGATAAATACATTATGATAATTTTAAAATTAAAGAAGTCAGAGCACAAATTGTATTTTTCCAAATCTGTAAATGAACATATTAAAAAGTATAAAATATTATTTGAAATATGTACATGTAAATGCAAACATGATTGCCTTTGTTCTTGAGAACGACAGGTACCTCGATGTGAAAGAATTTTTTTAATAGATAAGAGAAATAATAGACAGATGTTTATTAACATATTTTTTAATATACAATATTATATTTGGTTGATTTGTTTACTTCATATGAATGAGCTGCCTCTTAGAAAGATATTCGCAATTCTGGATGGAGAAACAAAAGGCCCTGATTTAAATAATGGTCCGATCGGTTTAAATCTTTCTAAATGTGAAGAAGCAGATGTTGCTGGATTTATTCCAATTGAAATTGATCAAATATTCAAAAGATATCTAGAGAATTGTCAAGATTTAGGATCTGATCAACAATATCTTCGAGATATAGTCTTATCAATCAATTATGGAGTTAATAATTCTCTTAAAAGACGTTCACCAGGAAAACTCGGGAATGCATGCTGGTTAACGACAGCAAATAGGATTCTTCGGTATTATACGAGTCAAAATAATCCTACACTTAATCTTGTTTATTTAGTTAGATTTGTTATAAAAGTTTATGCTCGAAATTGGTTCGCGATTAAATATCAACCAAGATTTACCAATCCGCCAAAGCATATATTTAATTTTATAGAAAATATACACGAGTTAGATTGCGAATTAATTAGAGATGAATGTTTTCGGACGATATCTCGCAATTCATTTTTATTACATACAGAACCGATTTTAATTGCAATGCTTTCTGATACCAATCCAAGTGTAAGCATTGAAGCTGTAAAACGTATTTTACAAGATAGAGTAATGGTGAAAAAGATGGAAACGATATTTCCGTTTACCAAAAATTGATTTTAATGCGACACATTATTATAATCTCGTTTTATATGTTGATGATTGGCTCGAACCAATTATAACTCGTAGCTATTCAACAGAAGACCTGAGAACATACACAGTTGAAAATATTGATATATTTGATTTTCCAGATATACCGTGTCATTCCCAGCATGTCGAAAGAACGATAAGACTGGTTTCTGAAACAGCTACCAAATTAGCAGACCCCAAAGAACGTGACCAGAGAATACGAATGACAATACATTTGAGAAAATGTATGCCACATTTTAATTCTAAACAAGATTTTACAATGTAATTATAATAAAATTATTTAAAGATTCAAAATCCTCTTACATTTTAACTATGCAGTAATATTCTTTTTATATATTTTCTATCTCAATTAAATTGTATGTAATTGTCAATTAGATTGCCTTATAGTTAAGTTATTTCATAGCTACAAATACAATTTATAATTTTGCAATTTTTATTGTAAAAAGTGTAATATATGTTTATGTATACATCTTACTTAATAATTACTCATTATTAATAACTACTGATTTACTATTATTTCTAGGTTTAATATTAATTAACGTTTATAATTTTTTAAATTCTAGAATTTCTTGGAATATTTTTAATATTCTAATATTAATAAATTATCAATAATACTACTATAAGATATTAAAATTAACATATATTTACTATTAACTATATTCAATGATAGCTAATATTACATAGTTATAACTATTAAAAAATAAATCATATTTCGTAAAAATTTACATTGTCGTACATTTCTGCATATAATTTAATAAGTTTTGCTTTTTTTTATTTCAATGATGAATATAGCATTACATATAGTTTATTTTATCGCATAGTAAGTATATATTTAAAAAATTTTTATTTCTAAATAAAATATTTGGATTATTTGAAATTTCAATTTTTTTCCTGAAAAACACTTATAAATCCAAATTAAATTTAAATTTTTAATATTTTTTTATCATTACCCATTTCATAGGGATCAAATATAACTAATGTTGAATTGCTTATAAATTTAACAATATTTTAAGAAAAAAAAATGCCAAAAATATACAAAAAATTATAAAATTTTTATTTTCCTGGAATTTCTTGGTAACAATTTTTTAAAAAATTATTTAAATATGTTTTTATTTAATAATATATCATATAAAGCTCATAGTCATTTTTCATTATTAAAAAATCATTATTACCATTCAATTTTATAATTTTAATATTGCTCCTATGCTTTGCATGTTAAATATTGTATCTCTCCCATGTTAAATTTGAATGGGGTGGCGCTCAGTCATAATTTTAAAAAAAAATTAAAATTTATATATATTCATTATAAGTCATATATTTGCTATATATAATAGATGAGCCAATAAATAATATTGAAAAAAGTATCAAAGTGATCCACCCTAGTGTACAGTGTACAGTGTACACTGTACATTGTACACTGTATATTGTACACTGTACATTGTACACTGTACATTGTACACTGTACATTGTACACTGTACATTGTACACTGTACATTGTACACTGTACATTGTACACTGTACATTGTACACTGTACATTGTACACTGTACATTGTACACTGTACATTGTACACTGTACATTGTACACTGTACATTGTACACTGTACATTGTACACTGTACATTGTACATTGTACACTGTACATTGTACACTGTACATTGTACACTGTACATTGTACACTGTACATTGTACACTGTACATTGTACACTGTACATTGTACACTGTACAGTGTACAGTGTACATTGTACACTGTACAATGTACATTGTACAGTGTACATGGAATTTGTTATCGTTAGATCCAATTTGTGTTTGTGAAGTTCGTTAATTATCAGTTTCACCTAATCATGTTTTGACACCTCTACCTGATTATCTAGTAATACACCTTGCTTTTCATTAATAACCTCGATTTGCACGCCTCTCTCCGGCCGTGCATAGGTGACCTTTGACCGAGAAGAGTGTGCGTACTTCTCTTGTATTTCGTAAGGATTGGTTCAATTAACTCTGGTCACTACGGTCTATAAATAGCTACGGCCTATAAATAGCTATGGTCTATAAATAACTACGGTCTATAAATAGCTAAGGTCTATAAATAACTACGTTCTATAAATAACTACGTTCTATAAATAACTACGGTCTATAAATAACTACGGTCTATAAATAACTACGGTCTATAAATAACTACGGTCTATAAATAACTACGGTCTATAAATAACTACGGTCTATAAATAACTACGGTCTATAAATAGCTATAGCGACACGGGTTCCCTATGAATTTACGTACGTCTCCTATTTTATCGCATTCTAGACACGGTTTATTATTTATATCAAGAAACCAGTCTATAGGCGCTATGGAGAATACGACGATGTAATATTCCTTTGATGTGGTAACAAAGGAGAAATTACAATATGCAAATAATGAGAGTATATCCGAAGAAAGCAGATGATGTAACCTTCATACACTCTTATATAATTACTTCGTATAAACAATAATCTTATATAAATATACAACAAAAAGGTAAATGATCTGCATAGAAAGTGATATTATAATTTAAAGTCATGCAGTTTTGCATAGTGTATTATATATATATATATATATATATATATATATATATATATATAATAATGTATAACATTATAATATGTTCTTTTTATTAAAATAATTATATAATGATTTATAATATTAATATCATCTATTTTTTGGAAGAGATATAAATAATATAGATGTTATTATACTTAGGTATGTTTAACTATAGTTGGGTAAACCTATATATATATATATATATATATATATATATATATATATATATATATATATATATAAACACATACAATGATATTTTATATGATATAAGAATATTAAAAATATATTAATGAACAGATTATTTATATTTTAAGATATATATTCGGAATAATATAATTAATATTATTTACTAGATATACATAAATAGAATTTACAAGAATACATAATATTTGATTTATAAAGTAATCATATATATTAATGTTTTATGAAAGTACACGGTATATATATACACATATATATATAATATTAAATACTATTATATACTATAATATTATTGATAATATATAATGCAAGGAATATTACTCGGCAAACAGAGTGATGTAATAAATAAGCTTTATAAAATAGTTTTCAAGTATTACAAAAATGATGAATTTAAAAAATTATGCAATACACAAAAAAAATCCGTTTTGTTTTGTAGATTTTGCTGACAATATTTTTATATTGTACAATAATAAAAAAAATATTAAAATATTATTAAAAATGACGCTATATAATTAGATTATAAATGAAATTACTTTTATTGTTTACTGGATTCATATAAATTGATCTAAATATACATTTCATTAATGTATCATCTATACCTATTTACATAAATACGTGTGGAGTGCTTACCTTCGTAAAACGTTTAAACTGACCACCGTTATTTCCATTAATCCGTACTATAAACGTGAACTACTGCGAGATGCGATACGCTATTGAATTACGCAACAACCTTTGCTGGACAATTAACTTTTTGCACATTCCACTCTCGAGAAAGAGAAGAAATTATAATTGCGTGCGTAGTGTGGCGTGCGTTGAGATCTGCGTGTCACGCGCTTGCATTTAATACCAGAATCACTTTATTTGTCTTATAGGAATATTCTATTCTTTACATATTTCACAATATATATATAAATATATATATATATATATATATATATATATATATATATATATATATATATATATATATATATATATGATTGAATACTATTTTATAATTATTTTATGATCTATTAATAGGAACCCAGTTAATTTGTAATCAAGTTCATATTTTGCAATATACGTTTAATATAATAAAAAGTAAAGATGTCTGGTTAAACTATACTCACAATACTCAATTATATACTGACCATACGGGTACAATGAGAGAGTTTCGGACTGGTCACTCATCGGGATAACGACTTGCATATCCCGATGTTTCCGGCTGCGAAGGTCATGTCCTCCCCACTTAGGCAGCTAGTAATTCTTAAAGCTGTTGATTGATAATTCGCTATTCTATTACAGATAATGTGATTCTATATTTATCTGCCAGTTCCATCTTTTATAGATAACCTAATATTGTGTGTAACGCTATACATATATATATATATATATATATATATATATATATATATATATACATATATATATATATATATATATATATATATTAAATGAATCTACATTGAATTCTTTACATTGAGTATATTTTTTTACTTTTAATTCTAATAATTAAATTAAAATAGATTTTTTTAATAAAATATTACAGGTTATTAGTGAATTTTTCATATTCTAACTGTTTATTATAAATAGACTTCTGCTGCACGATATATGAGGTTATTCATGAAGAATGCGGCCATAGTACACTTTCCGTTTCTCCTTTCGTTGTTCGAATTGGTCTACGTGGAACGGTCGGAGAACTCAAGGTCATATTGCAGGGCTACAGTGGGCGCGTTTACAATACATTTGGCATAGCTATAGTTGGCATGGTTACAGTAGTGGGCGTGGCAAAAGATGCAATGTCTAGAGTGGGCGTGGTTGCTCCAGACGTGACTACAGTTGGCATAGTTACATTTGTTATGGTTACGATGGGCGTGGTTACAATGGGAGTGACTGCAATGGGCGTGGTTACAATAGGTGTGACTGCAGTGGGTGTGGTTACAATGGGCGTGGCCGCAGTGGGCGTACTTATAATGGGTGTGGATGCAGTGGGCGTGGTTATAATGGGCGTGTTTACAGTTATAGTAGTCATAGCGCTGTTAATAATGTTGTTGTAATGCTAATGTAATGCTAATGTATGGTTACTAAGGGATGGTTACTAAGGGATGGTTACTAAGGGGTGGTTACTAATGGATAGTTACTAAGGGATGGTTACTAAGGGATGGTTACTAAGGGGTGGTTACTAATGGATGGTTACTAAGGGATGGTTACTAAGGGCGTGGTTACTAAGGGATGGTTACTAAGGGATGGTTACTAAGGGATGGTTACTAAGGGGTGGTTACTAAGGGATGGTTACTAAGGGATGGTTACTAAGGGATGGTTACTAAGGGGTGGTTACTAAGGGATGGTTACTAAGGGATGGTTACTAAGGGCGTGGTCACCAAGGGATGGTTACTAAGGGATGGTTACCTAGGGATGGTTACTAAGGGATGGTTACTAAGGGGTGGTTACTAAGGTATGTTTACTAAGGGATGGTTACTAAGGGATGGTTTCTAAGGGATGGTTACTAAGGGGTGGTTACTAAGGGATGGTTTCTAAGGGCGGTGATTAATATAAAGAAGGCATTGTTACAAAGGGCAAGGTGTAGATTTAGTGGGATGGATACAGAACGAAGTCCTATTTAGATTCCAATTAAAGTTTTGAAAAACTTCTATATATTCATCCAAATTTAGTATTCATTTATTTCTGTGATTCATGAATTTTCAAAGAAGCAAAATAAACCAGTTGCTGTAATAATTATAACTATTATATAACTATTTCTTTACGAATGACGAATGACATTCTAACAGGCGCACGTTAAAGCTATCCGTTGCCCCACCTCCACTTCTGAATACCAAGACCCGTTCTTGTATCGCCTGCCAAGGAGATCTCGACTTCAATTGATGCCGGATGATGCTTCCGGTCTGCACATGGATGAGGATTTCAAGCGACATAACATCGTTAGGGAGTTACATCAATAGTGTGGGCGTTTCTTAGAATGAGGGCGTGTCTTAGGGTTTAACAACGTCATATTAGTACATTTCAATCTTCATAATATCCTAAATACCCTAAATACCCTAATTAGGGTCGTGGTTTGATTTCTGAGAAATGATTACGTGGCCGTAATAGTGATATGTCCATAATAGGGGTGTGACCATAATAGGGAAATATCCGTAATAGAGGTGTGGCCATAATAGGGGTGTAACCATAATAGGGATGTAGCCGTAATAGAGGTGTGGCCATAATAGAGGTGTGTCCATAATAGAGGTGTAGCCATAATAGAGGCATGACCGTAATAGAGGCGTGGCTGTAATAGAGGCGTGGCTGTAATAGAGGTGTTGCTGTCATAGGAGTTTGGCCGTAATAGGGGTGTGACCATAATAGGGATATGGACTTAATAGAGGTGTGGCCGTAATAGAGGTGTAGCCATAATAGAGGCATGACCGTAATAAAGGCGTGGCTGTAATAGAGGCGTGGCTGTAATAGAGGCGTGGCCGTAATAGAGGCGTGGCTGTAATAGGGGTTTGGCCGTAATAGGGGTGTGACCATATTAGAGATGTGACTATATTAGGGATATGGACTTAATAGGGGTGTGACCATAATAGAGGCGTGGCTGTAATAGAGGTGTGGATATAATAGAGGTGTGGCCATAATAGAGGCGTGGCTGTAGTAGGGGCATGGCTGTAATAGGGGTGTGGCCGTAATAGGGGTATGCACATAATTAGGGTGTGGCCATAATAGAGGCGTGGCCATAATAGGGGTGTGGCCATAATAGAGGCGTGGCCATAATAGAGGGGTGGCTGTAATAGGGGTGGCTGTAATAGGGGTGTGGCCGTAATAGGGGTATGGACATAATAGAGGTGTGGCCATAATAGAGGCATGACCTTAGTAGGGGTGTGGCCGTACTAGAGGCGTAGCTGTAAGAGGGTCTTAATTATATAATAATAATGTAAACATATAGCACCTTCCCATTACGTAATACAATATAATCGCACGGCAGAGAAGGCAATGTAGATCTAGTGGTACAATTAACTAGTATTACGTAATGGATTGCCGTTGGAATCTACTTAACCCCGGATATTAACTCGATGGCATCCCATAGTTGGTGTCCAGTGGTGTTGAGTTAACTGAGATTGAGAAGCCGGACCTATTGAAGGAGGTCCTATCATTACACGTATACCTCATTATCCCTGGTTAGTGTTTTCTGGTGGTTCATAGAGGTCAAGGTTCACCGAGGTCAAGGTTCACAGAGGGTCAAAGTGCATAGAGGGTTATGGCGCATAGGAGGTCATGGTTCATAGAGTGGATAAGGTAGAGGTCAGAGAGGGGCAGGTAGACTAGTGTCTGCTACTTCTAGTGGATATTAGATATTAACTCCCTACCTCTCTTCCTACCTACTAGAGGGACTGGAGTCTGCTACTTCTAGTGGATATTAGATATTAACTCCCTACCTCTCTTCCTACCTACTAGAGTCTGTTACTTCTAGTGGATATTAGATATTAACTCCCTACCTCACTTCCTACCTACTAGAGGGACTGGAGTCTGCTACTTCTAGTGGATATTAGATATTAACTCCCTACCTCTCTTCCTACCTACTAGAGTCTGTTACTTCTAGTGGATATTAGATATTAACTCCCTACCTCTCTTCCTACCTACTAGAGGGACTAGAGTCTGTTACTTCTAGTGGATATTAGATATTAACTCCCTACCTCTCTTCCTACCTATTAGAGTCTGCTACTTCTAGTGGATATTATATATTAACTCCCTACCTCACTTCCTACCTACTAGAGGGACTGAAGTCTGCTACTTCTAGTGGATATTAGATATTAACTCCCTACCTCTCTTCCTACCTATTAGAGTCTGCTACTTCTAGTGGATATTATATATTAACTCCCTACCTCACTTCCTACCTACTAGAGGGACTGAAGTCTGTTACTTCTAGTGGATATTAGATATTAACTCCCTACCTCTCTTCCTACCTACTAGAGTCTGTTACTTCTAGTGGATATTAGATATTAACTCCCTACCTCTCTTCCTACCTACTAGAGGGACTAGAGTCTGTTACTTCTAGTGGATATTAGATATTAACTCCCTACCTCTCTTCCTACCTACTAGAGTCTGTTACTTCTAGTGGATATTAGATATTAACTCCCTACCTCACTTCCTACCTACTAGAGGGACTAGAGTCTGTTACTTCTAGTGGATATTAGATATTAACTCCCTACCTCTCTTCCTACCTCCTAGAGGGACTGGAGTCTGTTACTTCTAGTGGATATTAGATATTAACTCCCTACCTATCTTCCTACCTACTAGAGTCTGTTACTTCTAGTGGATATTAGATATTAACTCCCTACCTCTCTTCCTACCTACTAGAGTCTGCTACTTCTAGTGGATATTAGATATTAACTCCCTACCTCTCTTCCTACCTACTAGAGGGACTAGAGTCTGTTACTTCTAGTGGATATTAGATATTAACTCCTTACCTCTCTTCCTACCTACTAGAGGGACTAGAGTCTGCTACTTCTAGTGGATATTAGATATTAACTCCCTACCTCTCTTCCTACCTACTAGAGTCTGTTACTTCTAGTGGATATTAGATATTAACTCCCTACCTCTCTTCCTACCTACTAGAGGGACTAGAGTCTGCTACTTCTAGTGGATATTAGATATTAACTCCCTACCTCTCTTCCTACCTACTAGAGGGACTAGAGTCTGTTACTTCTAGTGGATATTAGATATTAACTCCCTACATCTCTTCCTACCTACTAGAGTCTGTTACTTCTAGTGGATATTAGATATTAACTCCCTACCTCACTTCCTACCTACTAGAGGGACTAGAGTCTGTTACTTCTAGTGGATATTAGATATTAACTCCCTACCTCACTTCCTACCTACTAGAGGGACTAGAGTCTGTTACTTCTAGTGGATATTAGATATTAACTCCCTACCTCACTTCCTACCTACTAGAGGGACTAGAGTCTGTTACTTCTAGTGGATATTAGATATTAACTCCCTACCCCTCTTCCTACCTACTAGAGTCTGTTACTTCTAGTGGATATTAGATATTAACTCCTTACCTCTCTTCCTACCTACTAGAGGGACTAGAGTCTGTTACTTCTAGTGGATATTAGATATTAACTCCTTACCTCTCTTCCTACCTACTAGAGGGACTAGAGTCTGTTACTTCTAGTGGATATTAGATATTAACTCCTTACCTCTCTTCCTACCTACTAGAGGGACTAGTGTCTGTTACTTCTAGTGGATATTAGATATTAACTCCCTACCTCTCTTCCTACCTACTAGAGGGACTAGAGTCTGTTACTTCTAGTGGATATTAGATATTAACTCCCTACCTCTCTTCCTACCTACTAGAGTCTGTTACTTCTAGTGGATATTAGATATTAACTCCCTACCCCTCTTCCTACCTACTAGAGTCTGTTACTTCTAGTGGATATTAGATATTAACTCCCTACCTCTCTTCCTACCTACTAGAGTCTGTTACTTCTAGTGGATATTAGATATTAACTCCCTACCCCTCTTCCTACCTACTAGAGGGACTACAGTCTGTTACTTCTAGTGGATATTAGATATTAACTCCCTACCTCTCTTCCTACCTACTAGAGTCTGTTACTTCTAGTGGATATTAGATATTAACTCCTTACCTCTCTTCCTACCTACTAGAGGGACTAGAGTCTGTTACTTCTAGTGGATATTAGATATTAACTCCTTACCTCTCTTCCTACCTACTAGAGGGACTAGTGTCTGTTACTTCTAGTGGATATTAGATATTAACTCCCTACCTCTCTTCCTACCTACTAGAGGGACTAGAGTCTGTTACTTCTAGTGGATATTAGATATTAACTCCCTACCTCTCTTCCTACCTACTAGAGTCTGTTACTTCTAGTGGATATTAGATATTAACTCCCTACCCCTCTTCCTACCTACTAGAGTCTGTTACTTCTAGTGGATATTAGATATTAACTCCCTACCTCTCTTCCTACCTACTAGAGTCTGTTACTTCTAGTGGATATTAGATATTAACTCCCTACCCCTCTTCCTACCTACTAGAGGGACTACAGTCTGTTACTTCTAGTGGATATTAGATATTAACTCCTTACCTCTCTTCCTACCTACTAGAGGGACTGGAGTCTGCTACTTCTAGTGGATATTAGATATTAAATCCCTACCTCTCTTCCTACCTACTAGAGTCTGTTACTTCTAGTGGATATTAGATATTAACTCCCTACCTCACTTCCTACCTACTAGAGGGACTAGAGTCTGTTACTTCTAGTGGATATTAGATATTAACTCCTTACCTCTCTTCCTACCTACTAGAGTCTGTTACTTCTAGTGGATATTAGATATTAACTCCCTACCTCTCTTCCTACTTACTAGAGGGACTAGAGTCTGTTACTTCTAGTGGATATTAGATATTAACTCCCTACCTCTCTTCCTACCTACTAGAGTCTGTTACTTCTAGTGGATATTAGATATTAACTCCCTACCCCTCTTCCTACCTACTAGAGTCTGTTACTTCTAGTGGATATTAGATATTAACTCCCTACCTCTCTTCCTACCTACTAGAGTCTGTTACTTCTAGTGGATATTAGATATTAACTCCCTACCTCTCTTCCTACTTACTAGAGGGACTACAGTCTGTTACTTCTAGTGGATATTAGATATTAACTCCCTACCTCTCTTCCTACCTACTAGAGGGACTAGAGTCTGTTACTTCTAGTGGATATTAGATATTAACTCCCTACCTCTCTTCCTACCTACTAGAGGGACTAGAGTCTGTTACTTCTAGTGGATATTAGATATTAACTCCCTACCTCTCTTCCTACCTACTAGAGGGACTAGAGTCTGTTACTTCTAGTGGATATTAGATATTAACTCCCTACCTCTCTTCCTACCTACTAGAGGGACTAGAGTCTGTTACTTCTAGTGGATATTAGATATTAACTCCCTACCTCTCTTCCTACCTACTAGAGGGACTAGAGTCTGTTACTTCTAGTGGATATTAGATATTAACTCCCTACCTCTCTTCCTACCTACTAGAGGGACTAGAGTTTGTTACTTCTAGTGGATATTAGATATTAACTCCCTACCTCTCTTCCTACCTACTAGAGGGACTAGAGACTGTTACTTCTAGTGGATATTAGATATTAACTCCCTACATCTCTTCCTACCTACTAGAGTCTGTTACTTCTAGTGGATATTAGATATTAACTCCCTACCTCTCTTCCTACCTACTAGAGGGACTAGAGTCTGTTACTTCTAGTGGATATTAGATATTAACTCCCTACCTCTCTTCCTACCTACTAGAGGGACTAGAGTCTGTTACTTCTAGTGGATATTAGATATTAACTCCCTACCTCTCTTCCTACCTACTAGAGTCTGTTACTTCTAGTGGATATTAGATATTAACTCCTTACCTCTCTTCCTACCTACTGGAGTCTGCTACTTCTAGTGGATATTAGATATTAACTCCCTACCTCACTTCCTACCTACTAGAGGGACTAGAGTCTGTTACTTCTAGTGGATATTAGATATTAACTCCCTACCTCTCTTCCTACCTACTAGAGTCTGTTACTTCTAGTGGATATTAGATATTAACTCCCTACCCCTCTTCCTACCTACTAGAGTCTGTTACTTCTAGTGGATATTAGATATTAACTCCCTACCTCTCTTCCTACCTACTAGAGTCTGTTACTTCTAGTGGATATTAGATATTAACTCCCTACCTGACTTCCTACCTACTAGAGTCTGTTACTTCTAGTGGATATTAGATATTAACTCCCTACCTCTCTTCCTACCTACTAGAGGGACTAGAGTCTGTTACTTCTAGTGGATATTAGATATTAACTCCCTACCTCTCTTCCTACCTACTAGAGGGACTAGAGTCTGTTACTTCTAGTGGATATTAGATATTAACTCCTTACCTCTCTTCCTACCTACTAGAGGGACTAGAGTCTGTTACTTCTAGTGGATATTAGATATTAACTCCCTACCCCTCTTCCTACCTACTAGAGTCTGTTACTTCTAGTGGATATTAGATATTAACTCCCTACCTCTCTTCCTACCTACTAGAGGGACTAGAGTCTGTTACTTCTAGTGGATATTAGATATTAACTCCCTACCTCACTTCCTACCTACTAGAGGGACTAGAGTCTGTTACTTCTAGTGGATATTAGATATTAACTCCCTACCTCTCTTCCTACCTACTAGAGGGACTAGAGTCTGTTACTTCTAGTGGATATTAGATATTAACTCCCTACCCCTCTTCCTACCTACTAGAGTCTGTTACTTCTAGTGGATATTAGATATTAACTCCCTACCTCTCTTCCTACCTACTAGAGGGACTAGAGTCTGTTACTTCTAGTGGATATTAGATATTAACTCCCTACCTCACTTCCTACCTACTAGAGGGACTAGAGTCTGTTACTTCTAGTGGATATTAGATATTAACTCCCTACCCCTCTTCCTACCTACTAGAGTCTGTTACTTCTAGTGGATATTAGATATTAACTCCCTACCTCTCTTCCTACCTACTAGAGGGACTAGAGTCTGTTACTTCTAGTGGATATTAGATATTAACTCCCTACCTCACTTCCTACCTACTAGAGTCTGTTACTTCTAGTGGATATTAGATATTAACTCCCTACCTCTCTTCCTACCTACTAGAGGGACTAGAGTCTGTTACTTCTAGTGGATATTAGATATTAACTCCCTACCTCTCTTCCTACCTACTAGAGTCTGTTACTTCTAGTGGATATTAGATATTAACTCCCTACCCCTCTTCCTACCTACTAGAGGGACTGGAGTCTGTTACTTCTAGTGGATATTAGATATTAACTCCCTACCTCTCTTCCTACCTACTAGAGTCTGCTACTTCTAGTGGATATTAGATATTAACTCCCTACCTCTCTTCCTACTTACTAGAGTCTGTTACTTCTAGTGGATATTAGATATTAACTCCCTACCTCTCTTCCTACCTACTAGAGTCTGTTACTTCTAGTGGATATTAGATATTAACTCCCTACCTCTCTTCCTACCTACTAGAGTCTGTTACTTCTAGTGGATATTAGATATTAACTCCCTACCTCTCTTCCTACCTACTAGAGGGACTAGAGTCTGTTACTTCTAGTGGATATTAGATATTAACTCCCTACATCTCTTCCTACCTACTAGAGGGACTAGAGTCTGTTACTTCTAGTGGATATTAGATATTAACTCCCTACCTCTCTTCCTACCTACTAGAGTCTGTTACTTCTAGTGGATATTAGATATTAACTCCCTACCCCTCTTCCTACCTACTAGAGGGACTGGAGTCTGTTACTTCTAGTGGATATTAGATATTAACTCCCTACCTCTCTTCCTACCTACTAGAGTCTGCTACTTCTAGTGGATATTAGATATTAACTCCCTACCTCTCTTCCTACCTACTAGAGGGACTAGAGTCTGTTACTCCTAGTGGATATTAGATATTAACTCCCTACCTCTCTTCCTACCTACTAGAGTCTGTTACTTCTAGTGGATATTAGATATTAACTCCCTACCTCTCTTCCTACCTACTGGAGTCTGCTACTTCTAGTGGATATTAGATATTAACTCCCTACCCCTCTTCCTACCTACTAGAGTCTGTTACTTCTAGTGGATATTAGATATTAACTCCCTACATCTCTTCCTACCTACTAGAGTCTGTTACTTCTAGTGGATATTAGATATTAACTCCCTACCTCTCTTCCTACCTACTAGAGTCTGTTACTTCTAGTGGATATTAGATATTAACTCCCTACCTCTCTTCCTACCTACTAGAGGGACTAGAGTCTGTTACTTCTAGTGGATATTAGATATTAACTCCCTACCTCTCTTCCTACCTACTAGAGACTGCTACTTCTAGTGGATATTAGATATTAACTCCCTACCTCACTTCCTACCTACTAGAGTCTGTTACTTCTAGTGGATATTAGATATTAACTCCCTACCTCTCTTCCTACCTACTAGAGGGACTAGAGTCTGTTACTTCTAGTGGATATTAGATATTAACTCCCTACCCCTCTTCCTACCTACTAGAGGGACTAGAGTCTGTTACTTCTAGTGGATATTAGATATTAACTCCCTACCTCTCTTCCTACCTACTAGAGTCTGTTACTTCTAGTGGATATTAGATATTAACTCCCTAACTCTCTTCCTACCTACTAGAGGGACTAGAGACTGTTACTTCTAGTGGATATTAGATATTAACTCCCTACCTCTCTTCCTACCTACTAGAGGGACTAGAGTCTGTTACTTCTAGTGGATATTAGATATTAACTCCCTACCTCTCTTCCTACCTACTAGAGTCTGTTACTTCTAGTGGATATTAGATATTAACTCCCTACCTCTCTTCCTACCTACTAGAGGGACTAGAGTCTGTTACTTCTAGTGGATATTAGATATTAACTCCCTACCTCTCTTCCTACCTACTAGAGTCTGTTACTTCTAGTGGATATTAGATATTAACTCCCTACCTCTCTTCCTACCTACTAGAGTCTGTTACTTCTAGTGGATATTAGATATTAACTCCCTACCTCACTTCCTACCTACTAGAGGGACTAGAGTCTGTTACTTCTAGTGGATATTAGATATTAACTCCCTAACTCTCTTCCTACCTACTAGAGGGACTAGAGTCTGTTACTTCTAGTGGATATTAGATATTAACTCCCTACCTCTCTTCCTACCTACTAGAGTCTGTTACTTCTAGTGGATATTAGATATTAACTCCCTACCTCTCTTCCTACCTACTAGAGGGACTAGAGTCTGTTACTTCTAGTGGATATTAGATATTAACTCCCTACCTCTCTTCCTACCTACTAGAGTCTGTTACTTCTAGTGGATATTAGATATTAACTCCCTACCTCTCTTCCTACCTACTAGAGGGACTAGAGTCTGTTACTTCTAGTGGATATTAGATATTAACTCCCTACCTCTCTTCCTACCTACTAGAGTCTGTTACTTCTAGTGGATATTAGATATTAACTCCCTACCTCTCTTCCTACCTACTAGAGTCTGTTACTTCTAGTGGATATTAGATATTAACTCCCTACCTCTCTTCCTACCTACTAGAGTCTGTTACTTCTAGTGGATATTAGATATTAACTCCCTACCTCTCTTCCTACCTACTAGAGGGACTAGAGTCTGTTACTTCTAGTGGATATTAGATATTAACTCCCTACCTCTCTTCCTACCTACTAGAGTCTGTTACTTCTAGTGGATATTAGATATTAACTCCCTACCTCTCTTCCTACCTACTAGAGGGACTAGAGTCTGTTACTTCTAGTGGATATTAGATATTAACTCCCTACCTCTCTTCCTACCTACTAGAGGGACTAGAGTCTGTTACTTCTAGTGGATATTAGATATTAACTCCTTACCTCTCTTCCTACCTACTAGAGGGACTAGAGTCTGTTACTTCTAGTGGATATTAGATATTAACTCCTTACCTCTCTTCCTACCTACTAGAGGGACTACAGTCTGTTACTTCTAGTGGATATTAGATATTAACTCCCTACCCCTCTTCCTACCTACTAGAGGGACTAGAGTCTGTTACTTCTAGTGGATATTAGATATTAACTCCTTACCTCTCTTCCTACCTACTAGAGGGACTAGAGTCTGTTACTTCTAGTGGATATTAGATATTAACTCCCTACCTCTCTTCCTACCTACTAGAGTCTGTTACTTCTAGTGGATATTAGATATTAACTCCTTACCTCTCTTCCTACCTACTAGAGGGACTAGAGTCTGTTACTTCTAGTGGATATTAGATATTAACTCCCTACCTCTCTTCCTACCTACTAGAGTCTGTTACTTCTAGTGGATATTAGATATTAACTCCCTACCTCTCTTCCTACCTACTAGAGTCTGTTACTTCTAGTGGATATTAGATATTAACTCCCTACCTCTCTTCCTACCTACTAGAGGGACTAGAGTCTGTTACTTCTAGTGGATATTAGATATTAACTCCCTACCTCTCTTCCTACCTACTAGAGTCTGTTACTTCTAGTGGATATTAGATATTAACTCCCTACCTCTCTTCCTACCTACTAGAGTCTGTTACTTCTAGTGGATATTAGATATTAACTCCTTACCTCTCTTCCTACCTACTAGAGGGACTAGAGTCTGTTACTTCTAGTGGATATTAGATATTAACTCCTTACCTCTCTTCCTACCTACTAGAGGGACTAGAGTCTGTTACTTCTAGTGGATATTAGATATTAACTCCCTACCTCTCTTCCTACCTACTAGAGTCTGTTACTTCTAGTGGATATTAGATATTAACTCCTTACCTCTCTTCCTACCTACTAGAGGGACTAGAGTCTGTTACTTCTAGTGGATATTAGATATTAACTCCCTACCCCTCTTCCTACCTACTAGAGGGACTAGAGTTTGTTACTTCTAGTGGATATTAGATATTAACTCCCTACCTCTCTTCCTACCTACTAGAGGGACTAGAGTCTGTTACTTCTAGTGGATATTAGATATTAACTCCCTACCTCTCTTCCTACCTACTAGAGGGACTAGAGACTGTTACTTCTAGTGGATATTAGATATTAACTCCCTACCTCTCTTCCTACCTACTAGAGGGACTAGAGTTTGTTACTTCTAGTGGATATTAGATATTAACTCCCTAACTCTCTTCCTACCTACTAGAGGGACTAGAGTCTGTTACTTCTAGTGGATATTAGATATTAACTCCCTACCTCTCTTCCTACTTACTAGAGGGACTAGAGTCTGTTACTTCTAGTGGATATTAGATATTAACTCCCTACCTCTCTTCCTACTTACTAGAGGGACTAGAGTCTGTTACTTCTAGTGGATATTAGATATTAACTCCCTACCTCTCTTCCTACCTACTAGAGGGACTAGAGTCTGTTACTTCTAGTGGATATTAGATATTAACTCCCTACCTCTCTTCCTACTTACTAGAGGGACTAGAGTCTGTTACTTCTAGTGGATATTAGATATTAACTCCCTACCTCTCTTCCTACCTACTAGAGGGACTAGAGACTGTTACTTCTAGTGGATATTAGATATTAACTCCCTACCTCTCTTCCTACCTACTAGAGGGACTAGAGTCTGTTACTTCTAGTGGATATTAGATATTAACTCCTTACCTCTCTTCCTACCTACTAGAGGGACTAGAGACTGTTACTTCTAGTGGATATTAGATATTAACTCCCTACCTCTCTTCCTACCTACTAGAGGGACTAGAGACTGTTACTTCTAGTGGATATTAGATATTAACTCCCTACCTCTCTTCCTACCTACTAGAGGGACTAGAGTTTGTTACTTCTAGTGGATATTAGATATTAACTCCCTAACTCTCTTCCTACCTACTAGAGGGACTAGAGTCTGTTACTTCTAGTGGATATTAGATATTAACTCCCTACCTCTCTTCCTACTTACTAGAGGGACTAGAGTCTGTTACTTCTAGTGGATATTAGATATTAACTCCCTACCTCTCTTCCTACCTACTAGAGGGACTAGAGTCTGTTACTTCTAGTGGATATTAGATATTAACTCCCTACCTCTCTTCCTACTTACTAGAGGGACTAGAGTCTGTTACTTCTAGTGGATATTAGATATTAACTCCCTACCTCTCTTCCTACCTACTAGAGTCTGTTACTTCTAGTGGATATTAGATATTAACTCCCTACCCCTCTTCCTACCTACTAGAGGGACTAGAGTATGTTACTTCTAGTGGATATTAGATATTAACTCCCTACCTCTCTTCCTACCTACTAGAGTCTGTTACTTCTAGTGGATATTAGATATTAACTCCCTACCTCTCTTCCTACCTACTAGAGTCTGTTACTTCTAGTGGATATTAGATATTAACTCCCTACCTCTCTTCCTACCTACTAGAGGGACTAGAGTCTGTTACTTCTAGTGGATATTAGATATTAACTCCCTACCTCTCTTCCTACCTACTAGAGTCTGTTACTTCTAGTGGATATTAGATATTAACTCCCTACCTCTCTTCCTACCTACTAGAGGGACTAGAGACTGTTACTTCTAGTGGATATTAGATATTAACTCCCTACATCTCTTCCTACCTACTAGAGTCTGTTACTTCTAGTGGATATTAGATATTAACTCCCTACCTCTCTTCCTACCTACTAGAGGGACTGGATTCTGCTACTTCTAGTGGATATTAGATATTAACTCCCTACCTCACTTCCTACCTACTAGAGGGACTAGAGACTGTTACTTCTAGTGGATATTAGATATTAACTCCCTACCTCTCTTCCTACCTACTAGAGTCTGTTACTTCTAGTGGATATTAGATATTAACTCCTTACCTCTCTTCCTACCTACTAGAGGGACTAGAGTCTGTTACTTCTAGTGGATATTAGATATTAACTCCCTACCTCTCTTCCTACCTACTAGAGGGACTAGTGTCTGTTACTTCTAGTGGATATTAGATATTAACTCCCTACCTCTCTTCCTACCTACTAGAGTCTGTTACTTCTAGTGGATATTAGATATTAACTCCTTACCTCTCTTCCTACCTACTAGAGGGACTAGAGTCTGTTACTTCTAGTGGATATTAGATATTAACTCCCTACCTCTCTTCCTACCTACTAGAGTCTGTTACTTCTAGTGGATATTAGATATTAACTCCCTACCTCTCTTCCTACCTACTAGAGGGACTAGAGTCTGTTACTTCTAGTGGATATTAGATATTAACTCCCTACCTCTCTTCCTACCTACTAGAGGGACTAGAGTCTGTTACTTCTAGTGGATATTAGATATTAACTCCCTACCTCTCTTCCTACCTACTAGAGTCTGTTACTTCTAGTGGATATTAGATATTAACTCCTTACCTCTCTTCCTACCTACTAGAGGGACTAGAGTTTGTTACTTCTAGTGGATATTAGATATTAACTCCCTACCTCTCTTCCTACCTACTAGAGGGACTAGAGTCTGTTACTTCTAGTGGATATTAGATATTAACTCCCTACCTCTCTTCCTACTTACTAGAGGGACTAGAGTCTGTTACTTCTAGTGGATATTAGATATTAACTCCCTACCTCTCTTCCTACCTACTAGAGTCTGTTACTTCTAGTGGATATTAGATATTAACTCCCTACCTCTCTTCCTACCTACTAGAGGGACTAGAGACTGTTACTTCTAGTGGATATTAGATATTAACTCCCTACCTCTCTTCCTACCTACTAGAGGGACTAGAGACTGTTACTTCTAGTGGATATTAGATATTAACTCCCTACCTCTCTTCCTACCTACTAGAGTCTGTTACTTCTAGTGGATATTAGATATTAACTCCTTACCTCTCTTCCTACCTACTAGAGGGACTAGAGTCTGTTACTTCTAGTGGATATTAGATATTAACTCCCTACCTCTCTTCCTACCTACTAGAGGGACTACAGTCTGTTACTTCTAGTGGATATTAGATATTAACTCCCTACCTCACTTCCTACCTACTAGAGGGACTAGAGTCTGTTACTTCTAGTGGATATTAGATATTAACTCCCTACCTCTCTTCCTACCTACTAGAGGGACTGAAGTCTGTTACTTCTAGTGGATATTAGATATTAACTCCCTACCTCTCTTCCTACCTACTAGAGTCTGTTACTTCTAGTGGATATTAGATATTAACTCCCTACCTCACTTCCTACCTACTAGAGGGACTACAGTCTGTTACTTCTAGTGGATATTAGATATTAACTCCCTAACTCTCTTCCTACTTACTAGAGGGACTAGAGTCTGTTACTTCTAGTGGATATTAGATATTAACTCCCTACCTCTCTTCCTACTTACTAGAGGGACTAGAGTCTGTTACTTCTAGTGGATATTAGATATTAACTCCCTACCTCTCTTCCTACCTACTAGAGGGACTGAAGTCTGTTACTTCTAGTGGATATTAGATATTAACTCCCTAACTCTCTTCCTACCTACTAGAGTGTGTTACTTCTAGTGGATATTAGATATTAACTCCCTACCTCTCTTCCTACCTACTAGAGTCTGTTACTTCTAGTGGATATTAGATATTAACTCCCTACCTCTCTTCCTACCTACTAGAGTCTGTTACTTCTAGTGGATATTAGATATTAACTCCCTACCTCTCTTCCTACCTACTAGAGGGACTAGAGTTTGTTACTTCTAGTGGATATTAGATATTAACTCCCTACCTCACTTCCTACCTACTAGAGGGACTAGAGTCTGTTACTTCTAGTGGATATTAGATATTAACTCCCTACCTCACTTCCTACCTACTAGAGGGACTAGAGTCTGTTACTTCTAGTGGATATTAGATATTAACTCCCTACCTCTCTTCCTACCTACTAGAGGGACTGAAGTCTGTTACTTCTAGTGGATATTAGATATTAACTCCCTAACTCTCTTCCTACCTACTAGAGTGTGTTACTTCTAGTGGATATTAGATATTAACTCCCTACCTCTCTTCCTACTTACTAGAGGGACTAGAGTCTGTTACTTCTAGTGGATATTAGATATTAACTCCCTACCTCTCTTCCTACCTACTAGAGGGACTGAAGTCTGTTACTTCTAGTGGATATTAGATATTAACTCCCTAACTCTCTTCCTACCTACTAGAGTGTGTTACTTCTAGTGGATATTAGATATTAACTCCCTACCTCTCTTCCTACCTACTAGAGTCTGTTACTTCTAGTGGATATTAGATATTAACTCCCTACCTCTCTTCCTACCTACTAGAGTCTGTTACTTCTAGTGGATATTAGATATTAACTCCCTACCTCTCTTCCTACCTACTAGAGGGACTAGAGTTTGTTACTTCTAGTGGATATTAGATATTAACTCCCTACCTCTCTTCCTACCTACTAGAGGGACTAGAGTCTGTTACTTCTAGTGGATATTAGATATTAACTCCCTACCTCTCTTCCTACTTAATAGAGGGACTAGAGTCTGTTACTTCTAGTGGATATTAGATATTAACTCCCTACCTCTCTTCCTACCTACTAGAGGGACTAGAGTCTGTTACTTCTAGTGGATATTAGATATTAACTCCCTACCTCTCTTCCTACTTACTAGAGGGACTAGAGTCTGTTACTTCTAGTGGATATTAGATATTAACTCCCTACCTCTCTTCCTACCTACTAGAGTCTGTTACTTCTAGTGGATATTAGATATTAACTCCCTACCTCTCTTCCTACCTACTAGAGTCTGTTACTTCTAGTGGATATTAGATATTAACTCCCTACCTCTCTTCCTACCTACTAGAGGGACTAGAGTCTGTTACTTCTAGTGGATATTAGATATTAACTCCCTACCTCTCTTCCTACCTACTAGAGTCTGCTACTTCTAGTGGATATTAGATATTAACTCCCTACCTCTCTTCCTACCTACTAGAGGGACTAGAGTCTGTTACTTCTAGTGGATATTAGATATTAACTCCCTACCTCTCTTCCTACCTACTAGAGGGACTAGAGTCTGTTACTTCTAGTGGATATTAGATATTAACTCCCTACCTCTCTTCCTACCTACTAGAGGGACTAGAGTCTGTTACTTCTAGTGGATATTAGATATTAACTCCCTACCTCTCTTCCTACCTACTAGAGTCTGTTACTTCTAGTGGATATTAGATATTAACTCCTTACCTCTCTTCCTACCTACTAGAGGGACTAGAGTCTGTTACTTCTAGTGGATATTAGATATTAACTCCTTACCTCTCTTCCTACCTACTAGAGTCTGTTACTTCTAGTGGATATTAGATATTAACTCCCTACCTCTCTTCCTACCTACTAGAGGGACTAGAGTCTGTTACTTCTAGTGGATATTAGATATTAACTCCCTACCTCTCTTCCTACTTACTAGAGGGACTAGAGTCTGTTACTTCTAGTGGATATTAGATATTAACTCCCTACCTCTCTTCCTACCTACTAGAGGGACTAGAGTCTGTTACTTCTAGTGGATATTAGATATTAACTCCCTACCTCACTTCCTACCTACTAGAGGGACTAGAGTCTGTTACTTCTAGTGGATATTAGATATTAACTCCCTACCTCTCTTCCTACCTACTAGAGTCTGTTACTTCTAGTGGATATTAGATATTAACTCCCTACCTCTCTTCCTACCTACTAGAGTCTGTTACTTCTAGTGGATATTAGATATTAACTCCCTACCTCTCTTCCTACCTACTAGAGTCTGTTACTTCTAGTGGATATTAGATATTAACTCCCTACCCCTCTTCCTACCTACTAGAGGGACTGGAGTCTGTTACTTCTAGTGGATATTAGATATTAACTCCATACCTCTCTTCCTACCTCCTAGAGGGACTGAAGTCTGCTACTTCTAGTGGACACAAGATATTCTCCCGAAATTATTACATGAAAGTGGAACCAATATCTATATCTCACATCGTCGCAGAAGCTGACGGAGTTATCGGAGGAGGTCAACTCGGAGGTCAGTTGGTGAATCCATTATTTACAATATTCCAATTTTCTATAAATTCTATAATTACAGAAAATTATAGTTTCCAATTTACTAAATTGTGAATATATTTATTGCACCAAAGATTTATCCATTTCTTGTAATATGAATTTATGTATTTTATTTCCTGACAACCATTTTTCCACTCCTATCTGCATTTTTAATCATTTGTTATATCCGAATTTATTTATAATTTGTAGATAGAAATTTGTGAATTATTTAAATAATGTACTTTAATTTAGTAGATATTTTACATATCTGCTTAAATCTACTTAAACCTACTTAAATCTACTTAATCTAGTTAATTGAAGTTTAAATTTATTATTTAAAAGTTTAAATATATTTTCTTTTATTTTATAGTATTATAGTCCTTTATTTTGTAATATATTTTGTCATTTTTTCAATAATTTATTTTAATTTAGGGTTGAAAGTTTTCTTAGAAAAGGGAACTCCATTCTCAGAATTTAATACAAATTTGGCTTCTTATTTTAATATTACGTCTCATCAATTCAAGGTGATATCAAATATAGAAATATAATTTATAACATATATAATTACTAATAATTAAATTATTATGTATAAAGATTATATAATTTTTCAAAATATTTCTGAAATTTTAATGTTTACATATTTAAAATATATTTTATTTAGATTATGGACGAATTATGTGATCATCGTATAACAGGCGATAACAAGAAATGGACAGATAAAATCGTGAGTTTATTATATATATTAACTAATAAAATCAATTATTAGTGATTGTATAACTTTATGTGAACAAAATTATAATTTATTGAATTCTATGATAATAATTATAACAAATATAAATCAATTATGAATTAATTCTTATAATTATTTTCTAATGTTAATCTTATTTTGGTGTAATAATAAATTAAATACTATTTTAATACTTATTTTAATGATCTCTACAAATAGATGAAAATTGTAATTCTTGATAAAGAAAATGAACAAAAGAATTCTATTGAAATTGAGTTATTTTCTTTGGACAAGCCAAAAGTTATTATTAATTAGAAATGTAACGGGTATGATTACAATATAATATTACCACAATATAGTCTGTATAAATATTTGTTATAGTCTTTATGCCTATTATTATAAATATCTAAAAATTATTGGTTTAACATTTCCGGTCTTAATTTTGTATTTAATTTCTTCAATAATTTATCATTTGCTACTTTCTCTTTTTTAACGAATATTTTTCATATAGATTTCTCTCTATTAGAAGTACTACTTTCCCATTCCATTGAACCCGTGACCCCAATTGACCTCAATTGTTATCTAGCGATGCGTTGCACTACTCACACAAGGCGATGTTTCGCTGAACATTAATATCTCCGATCTCAAGAAGTTAATTCTCGGAGAAATGAGGAAGTCCACTTCAGTTGACATAGACATACTGCCTTCGAATTCTTCCTTGTTAGCTTTTAATGTTCAAATTCCATGTTTCGATTGATTTGTATATATTTCTATAAAATCATTATTTATATCAAATTAATTTTATGCAATCATTAAAAAAATATTTTATTTTGGGGAAGTTTTTAAAAACTCTAATTTAATATTTAATAAAATTAAGATATTAATTATTAAATAGCTGCAACAAAATCCTCTCATATATAGATAATATTATATAATAAAATTGTAACAGTTTTTTTACTCAAATTTTAATAATTTAAATATATTTATTGTAAATACTTTCTTTATTTTTGTTCCTCTGTTACGTCATCGATGTCTTCTACTTTATCCTTCACGTGGTTCTCGTTAGTTTGCGATTGAGAAGGATGCAAGATAATTCTCCTGGTCATGTGTTCTCTGATGAGTCGGCACTCGTAGATTCTGACTTCATGTCATCTTTACAGAACCGACAAAATACTTCAAAACTCTGCGTCGAATTAATGAAAAGTCTGTGTCAATTAACTCTTTACTGTCAATTATCTGCTTACTGTCAATTATCTGCTTACTGTCAATTATCTGCTTACTGTCAATTAACTCCTTACTGTCAAATATCTGCTTACTGTCAATTACTTCATACCAACTATTATAATTCATTGATCATACTCATCTCCTACTTCTCTATCTCTTAATATTCATTATATATACAATGATTATCGATTAAAATAATATTATTATGTCATATTTGCATAATAATGAAAAATCAGTTTATGAATTTGTATTACATGCATTTTTCTACAATTAAATTTATGTAATATGTAAAATTATCCAAATATAATAAATAAATAAATAATTTTATTACAATAGATCCCCATTTAACCTTTAACCCCATGTCACAACAGCTAGTGACCCCGTAACCTGTGCGACTGATCGGCTAGTTTACATAGGCAAGTGGGTCTCTAATCTTTCATTCCACGAGATTGTAATCAGGGATGACAGTGTGATATCTTTGTTTGATAAGGTATTGTCTCTCTCATTAACAATTCTACCATTTATATATATATATATATATATATATAGTATAATATAATATATTAGTTTTTATCTTATATATAGTCTTGAAGTAGCTGATAATATTAATATCATTCACTTTATATTAACATTGTTTAAAAGATAATGTAAAGTAATAGAAAATAAAGATAAATAAGTTTCAGTAAATTCTTTAAACTCATGGATTATTTTTGATTTCAAGGAACCTTAATATCCGATGGTGGTAAGAATATAGATATCTTATTTAATATTATTATATTGTATATATTGTATATTGTATATATTGTATATTGTATATTGTATATATTGTATATATTGTATATTGTATATTGTATATATTGTATATATTGTATATTGTATATATTGTATATATTGTATATATTGTATATTGTATATTGTATATTGTATATATTGTATATTGTATATATTGTATATTGTATATTGTATATATTTTATATTGTATATTGTATATATTGTATATTGTATATTGTATATTGTATATATTGTATATATTATATATTGTATATTGTATATATTGTATATATTGTATATATTGTATATATTGTATATTGTATATATTGTATATTGTATATTGTATATATTGTATATTGTATATATTGTATATTTTATATTGTATATTGTATATTGTATATATTGTATATTGTATATATTGTATATTATATATTGTATATTGTATATTGTATATTGTATATTGTATATTGTATATTGTATATTGTATATTGTATATTGTATATTGTATATATTGTATATATTGTATATATTGTATATTGTATATATTGTATATTGTATATTGTATATATTGTATATATTATATATTGTATATTATATATTGTATATTATATATATTGTATATATTGTATATATTGTATATATTGTATTTATTGTATATATTGTATATATTATATATTGTATATTATATATTGTATATTGTATATATTGTATATATTATATATTGTATATTGTATATTGTATATTGTATATATTGTATATATTGTATATATTGTATATATTGTATATATTATATATTGTATATTGTATATATTGTATATTGTATATTTTATATTGTATATATTGTATATATTGTATATTGTATATATTGTTTATTGTATATATTGTATATTATATATTGTATATTGTATATTGTATATTGTATATATTGTATATTGTATATATTGTATATTGTATATTGTATATTGTATATTGTATATTGTATATATTGTATATTGTATATTGTATATATTGTATATTGTATATTGTATATTGTATATTGTATATTGTATATTGTATATATTGTATATTGTATATATTGAACATTGTATATATTGTATATTGTATATATTGTATATTGTATATATTGTATATATTGTATATATTATATATTGTATATTATATATTGTATATTGTATATATTGTATATATTATATATTGTATAATGTATATTGTATATTGTATATTGTATATATTGTATATATTGTATATATTGTATATATTATATATTGTATATTGTATATATTGTATATTGTATATTGTATATTGTATATTGTATATATTGTATATATTGTATATTGTATATATTGTATATATTGTATATATTGTATATATTGTATATATTATATATTATATATTGTATATTGTATATTGTATATTGTATATTGTATATTGTATATTGTATATTGTATATTGTATATATTGTATATATTATATATTGTATGTTGTATATATTGTGTATATTATATATTATATATTGTATATTGTATATATTATATATTGTATATTGTATATATTGTATATTGTATATTGTATTTTACTCTCAGCATAAATTTGTGAATATTTAGATTGAATTTAATGAGGCAGTAATTGTAAATAGTTTGTAAATTGTTTGTAGTTTATTTTGTATTTAACATAAAAACAATGCAAACCTCTCCTTACCTTTAAGATGTCAATGATAATAAGTATGAATATAGATACATATAACAGCATATCGCTGAAGAGAGATTTAAGCATTTTCTGAAATTCCTCAGAATAAAACATTAAGATAGAGAGAACGAAATTATCATCAGATTTGCATTAAAAAAATAAAGATATTTTCTTGCTTTTTATATTTGATAAAGGTGGAGATTAGTGGACAAATGTGTCAAAGATAAAAGTCATAGATAAAACACTATCGTGAAAATAATGCAAACATTTTTATCATATTTTAATCTTCCGATTAAACAATTTTTGAAAAAAGTAGCAACAGTAAAAACTAATATAAAATTGGTAAGTTGATCAATAAAGTAA
This sequence comes from Osedax frankpressi, assembly GCA_964035775.1. Taxonomy (NCBI): domain Eukaryota; kingdom Metazoa; phylum Annelida; class Polychaeta; order Sabellida; family Siboglinidae; genus Osedax; species Osedax frankpressi. The sequence continues at coordinate 11,788,557 of OZ038318.1, forward strand.
CTTAGGTCTTTAAAGGATTTAGCTTTAATTAGATTTGTTTAGACCAAATATTGAAGTCGGCTATAAACAAAGCTATAAACAGTTGTGAGTATTGAATACGAATTGTCGAAAAGATTTTGTGGACTTCAGCACAGGAGTAAAAAATGGTGACGACGAGTAATGGTCACACCCTGGACAATGCCTGGGTAATGCCTGGACAGTGCATGGGTAATGTCTGTATTGTGATTATGAAAGGTCGATAACTATTCTATTGTGTTTGTTAAGATAATTTGAACTCTGCGGATGTAAAAACAACAAACAAATTAACGATTAGAATATTGAATAATTTCACAATTTACAAGAAAATACTCTGATTTTACAAAGTACAAGGTACTCTGATTTTACAAAATACAAGATACTCTGATTTTACAAAATACAAGATACTCTGATTTTACAAGATATGTATTCACTCACGAATTTGAGGGAACAATACATTCAAGAAGTTCAAAACTGTTAATTATAAAATATGATTGTAGTTTTTAAGTACATCGTTATTCGTAACTTTCTTTTAAAGGACAAAATTCATCTAAAAACGCAGATATAATTTGTAAAGTTGATTATGTCATAAATACAAAACTATAGAAATGTGGCAATGAGAGAAAAAGATGATTGATTCGTTTACTTAATATATTAACATTGTCACCTGTCATAGGAAAAGTAGGGACATATCTGATATATTCAACCAGTTCAAGTTAAGTTTGCATATAAGCAAATAATGATGTGTCTTATTTTAGAGTAAAATAAATTTAATAAGACAAAAACGTCATATTCTTATATTAACTCAGTTCTTAAAAAACTAGGATTATTTCTGAAACAACTTGTTTTGTAAGTTCTAAATACAATTATATTTATGCACTTGCAGGAGTTACTATGAAATTAAGTTACTACAATTAAGTAGTCTTGATAGAATAATCTTATTGGAATGAAATATTTTAATCTAGATTAACTTCTATTTTTTTCAAAGTTAAGATATATTTGATTTTCACTAAATTACTGGAATTTAGTGAAAACAAATTTTCAAACCTATTTCTTACATCATATTATATAACTTTCTGTTGAAGATTATTAAATACTTATTCTTTGTCTTACAGATTGCAGAAATTAGTGGAATCAATAAAAATCTACTTGAAGTATCAAAAGTTTGTATGTCCTTTAATCAAGCAACAATGTATTAACAAAATCGAATTCTTATGAAATAATCTTTATTATTAATATATGAAGGATTGAGATAAAACTTAATAAAATAATATTAAATATATTTTACTAAATTTTAAATGTTAATAAAATATTATTTCAGTTACTAAGTTTTAATGACGAAATAGACGAGAAAGATGATTGGTTTAATTTAAAATCTTTGACTGACTGTACAATATCGATATGGCCATTGTGTATTGTTGATGATGGCGAGGTGTTGATGTTTAGGTTTGTCGAAATTGTTACCATAGATACTAATTATAGATTTTTAAAAAATATTAATTTTTTTTCAAAAAATCATAAAATTACCAATTTATTTAAAACTTTCTTTTCAGAAATATGGAAAACAAAATTGATAAATCATTATTTGTAAAGAGGTAAGTATAAGTATATAAATGCATGAAAATATGGTGATTTAAATTATATATGAATATAATATACCATTGTAATTATAAATCAATTCATTTATAGTAATAGATTATTAATTAAGTGATTATTTTTAAAATTATTATCTTCCAGAACTGTCAATGATAAGGAACGACCAAAAGATAAAACTTCACGTTTCCCTGAACAATCTCTTAAAATCCGCAATGAAACAACATAAAGTTGAAACTGCAGACTATTGCTTCTACTGCGTTATTGTATTAATCTCGCGTGTCTAGTCTGAACTAGAATTTAATCATATATAAATAAAAACTATATTTCAAATTTACAAATACTAGTTAAGAAAGGATATAGAAGAAAAGTAAGAGCTTTTAAAATTGTAATAAAAAGAAGATATCTTATATATGTTTTCGGATATTGATTGAACTTGTTTTATGAAAGTTAATCAATTATATTATGCAATATGTTGTGATCGAATAGTCATTATTCATTTTGAAATTCTATTTTATTTATTTATCTAACGTATTTTTCATTGTATCGCTTGCTTGCATTATAAATAAATAAATTGCAACTATTTAATTTTCTCATTGTAAATATTAATGAATATCATGGAAGTATAAATACTAAAACATATATAATTTCTTTTTATTAAATATATTATTTCTATTGTAGAAATAAAAGAGTTATTATATTATTTACTTGTGGGTTTAAACCTTGGTGAATAACTTGTTTATATCAATAGTGGAATAGAAAAAATGAAATTATTTAATTAATAATTTGAATACAATTTAAATCATGTTTTTTTTTAATATTCGTTTTTATAACACATAAGAAATTATCTATTTTAGTTTTTTTGTCATATAATAAAAATGAAAATATATTTTATTTATATTTTTGAATTAAAAATATTTTTTTGTTTTTCTTTAATATAATGATATTAATTTGTTTGATAGTTACACAATTCGGTTACTTGGGATGTTACAAGAAACCATCCAGGCCATTTTAGTTGTTTTGTTATACAATACATTTATACAATAAATCAGAAAATAAATTTGTGTATTTAAATTTTAAAATAATTAATAAGAATTTATAATAGTTACATTATCTGATTTCTTTGTGTATTCCTGTATTACACAATTGTACAATTCCATTTACTAAATCACTTAGTCGTATATAAAGACTTCCTTTGTTTACAATAGATTTATAAATTTCAAAATTGTAAACAATTGTCTCTGTATATAATCTATCTAGTTGTAAACAATTATAAAATATGAGTAATATTCTTTATCTATTCATGTTAATAATTATAACTACCATTGTAATATCAAACTAAAATCGTCGCACATTTAAATTAAAAGGAAAAAGAACCAATGGAATGATTATTCTATAGAAATATAGTCGGAACTTGAATGTTCACATAGATGTGTTATCTGTACTCGGTGATTATTGTATTAGGTTACTCGATGGTGTAACAACCCGTGCGTTACAATACTTAACTAAGTAATTGGCTAATTGATAGAGCTGATTAGTTTGGCATCCATTATTGCTGGCAGAATGTGATCGACGAAAGAACATCATTTCTAAAATGTTTCCGGAAACGAGCAAACGTCTCTCTACACTGATCTTGATTTTATTTTCTAAAAGCTTTCGTTAGTATTTTATATAAAATGCTTGCATTTCATAACGATAATATATTATTAAATAATTAGTGAAATATTATATAAATTCAGTCAAAAAAAACATACAAATAATCTGTAAGATTAGTAATGATACATTATATTGTAAGTAGGTTATATTACTATAATTATAATAACATTCATATCACATTATTATCGTATCATAAACGAATTATAATCCCATTATTAATTTTAATTACACGGTATGTATATTATATGTTTTCTCTTTATATTATGATTTTGATATTACATATTTACATACATACATATATATATATATATATATATATATATATATATATATATATATATATATATATACATTATCTGTTACATCAAAATACCTTGTATCTCGTCACAAATATCAAGAAATGTAAAGTCACATCCGGGTATAATTAGTTACAACGAAATAGATATAGGTGGAATCTTGGCAATGGAGGTCAACAGAGAAAACCTAGCAGCGGGTTCAAAGGTCACGGTGGTCGGCTCTTCAGAAGTTATCTTAAATTCCGCAACAGATGGACACAGAAACACGTTACTCCTTCTCATAATTATTAATTAATAATACTTATGTATTAAAAATAAGATATATTATCATTAGATTACATTGATTTGTTGACGTTTT
>OZ038318.1:11792674-11831471 GCA_964035775.1 Osedax frankpressi
ACTTACTCTACTACTTACTCTACTACTTAGTCTACTACTTACTCTACTACTTACTCTACTACTTAGTCTACCACTTACTCTACTACTTACTCTACTACTTAGTCTACTACTTACTCTACTACTAACTCTACTACTTACTCTACTACGTACTCACTACTACCTAAGTACTCACTACTACCTAAGTACTCACCACTACCTAAGTACTCACCACTACCTAAGTACTCACTACTACCTAAGCACTCACTACTACCTAAGTACTCACTACTACCTAAGTACTCACTACTACCCAAGTACTCACTACTACCTAAGTACTCACTACTACCCAAGTACTCACTACTACCCAAGTACTCACTACTACCCAAGTACTCACTACTACCCAAGTACTCACTACTACCCAAGTAAGCCACGGTAACTACCTCATAAGCGTTTTGCACAATGCACCAAGCTTTGTTAGTGGCTCCACTTACAAATCCTGTCAACATCGAGGTCAGAGTATGGTAACCCCCCGCATTGGGGTTATCACATGGTATTATGGAGCCGTCCGGACTGTGGAGTAGAGGGAGTTGTAGAGGGTGTAGGAGGGGGTGTAGGGGGTGTAGGGGGAGTTGTAGGGGGTGTAGGGGTTTGTAGAGGGGGTGTAGGGGTGTAGGGGTGTAGAGTGATGTAGATGGGGCTGTAGGTGGTGTAGGGGGTTGTAGAGGGGGTGTAGGGGGTTGTAGGGGGATGTAAGGGGGTGTAGAGAGGGGTGTAAAGGGGGCATTGAATATTGGTAGTAAGGATAGGCGAGGTAGTTAGTGTAGATAGTTAGTGTAGGTAGTTAGTGTAGAGGTATGATGAGGTGTGCTCATGATAGTAGGGAGTGAGTATTGAGTATAGTGCTGGGTTATATGAGGAGTGAAGTAGTTGAATGTGTTATTATGTGTACGATAACACAGGAATAAGTGTTTGTATAGGAGTCATAGATTATAGGCTAGTTGAGTAATTACATCATCAGTTCATTTATTACAAGTAACATGGACATTTATATTGAGAAGGTATCAATTCTAGCTCATTGCTAGAATAAACATACGATTAAAGAGAGAGAAAAGCATAGTTACTTTATATAGTTACTTTATATAGTTACATATAGTTACTTTATATAGTTACTTTATATAGTTACTTTATATAGTTACTTTATATAGTTACATATATTTACTTTATATAGTTACATATAGTTACTTTATATAGTTACATATAGTTACTTTATATAGTTACATATAGTTACTTTATATTGTTACATATAGTTACATATAGTTACCATATATAGTTACTTTATATAGTTACTTTATATAGTTACTTTATATAGTTACTTTATATAGTTACTTTATATAGTTACATATAGTTACATATAGTTACCATATATAGTTACATATAGTTACTTTATATAGTTACATATAGTTACTTTATATAGTTACATATAGTTACTTTATATAGTTACTTTATATAGTTACTTTATATAGTTACTTTATATAGTTACTTTATATAGTTACTTTATATAGTTACATATATTTACTTTATATAGTTACATATAGTTACTTTATATAGTTACATATAGTTACTTTATATAGTTACATATAGTTACTTTATATAGTTACATATAGTTACTTTATATTGTTACATATAGTTACTTTATATAGTTACATATAGTTACCATATATAGTTACATATAGTTACTTTATATAGTTACATATAGTTACTTTATATAGTTACATATAGTTACTTTATATAGTTACATATAGTTACCATATATAGTTACATATAGTTACCATATATAGTTACATATAGTTACTTTATATAGTTACATATAGTTACTTTATATAGTTACATATAGTTACTTTATATAGTTACATATAGTTACTTTATATAGTTACATATAGTTACTTTATATAAAAATTAACTCCTCGTGGAATGCAAAGATACTTTTCTGTATCATTTAATCTTACTCATCAAATTTTAAAATATTATATAATTACCTTTAGAATAGATAGTCAACAGAAATTAATAGGGTTAACTTAATACCTATATTGGAACTGTAGTTCTGGCCATGTATATATATATATATATATATATATATATATATATATATATATATATAGATAATGGCTATAAATAGATATATAAATAAAAAATAAAATCTATATATAAATCTATAGTTATTGAATTTGTGAATTCTTTAAAGAATAATAAACTACAAAATATTATATATAGATTAATATTAATACCTAACAACTGACACTATGACATTAAAGCACAGGTAACTAACTGACAACTGACATCTGACACCAACCCAGTGACTATTGCTGTAGTATTATCTCCATTTAAATTCTCTGTGCTATCATTATTACCTTTCGTTACTCTGTATCTTGCCTCAAATCTAATATCTGGAGCTTCTTGACCTGGTTAATAATTAATATAAAATGAAACAGCAGACAAATATAGATTTGTAGCAGTGTTAGGATGGAATTCAGTGTAATAAGGAAATTCAGTGTTAGGATGGAATTTAGTATAATAAAGGAATTCAGTGTTAGGATGGAATTCAGAGTAATAAGGGAATTCAGTGTTAGGATGGAATTCATTGTAATGAGGGAATTCAGTGTTAGGATGGAATTCAGTGTAATAAGGAAATTCAGTGTTAGGATGGAATTTAGTATAATAAAGGAATTCAGTGTTAGGATGGAATTCAGAGTAATAAGGGAATTCAGTGTTAGGATGGAATTCATTGTAATGAGGGAATTCAGTGTTAGGATGGAATTTAGTATAATAAAGGAATTCAGTGTTAGGATGGAATTCAGAGTAATAAGGGAATTCAGTGTTAGGATGGAATTCAGTGTAATCAGGGAATTCAGTGTTAGGATGGAATTTAGTGTAATCAGGGAATTCAGTGTTAGGATGGAATTTAGTGTAATAAAGGAATTCAGTGTTAGGATGGAATTCAGAGTAATCAGGGAATTCAGTGTTAGGATGGAATTCAGAGTAATAAGGGAATTCAGTGTTAGGATGGAATTCATTGTAATGAGGGAATTCAGCGTTAGGATGGAATTCAGTGTAATCAAGGAATTCAGTGTTAGGATGGAATTCAGTGTAATCAGGGAATTCAGTGTTAGGATGGAATTCATTGTAATGAGGGAATTCAGTGTTAGGATGGAATTCAGTGTAATCAAGGAATTCAGTGTTAGGATGGAATTCAGTGTAATCAGGGAATTCAGTGTTAGGATGGAATTTAGTGTAATAAAGGAATTCAGTGTTAGGATGGAATTCAGAGTAATCAGGGAATTCAGTGTTAGGATGGAATTCAGAGTAATAAGGGAATTCAGTGTTAGGATGGAATTCATTGTAATGAGGGAATTCAGCGTTAGGATGGAATTCAGTGTAATCAAGGAATTCAGTGTTAGGATGGAATTCAGTGTAATCAGGGAATTCAGTGTTAGGATGGAATTCAGTGTTAGGATGGAATTTAGTGTAATCAGGGAATTCAGTGTTAGGATGGAATTTAGTGTAATAAAGGAATTCAGTGTTAGGATGGAATTCAGAGTAATCAGGGAATTCAGTGTTAGGATGGAATTCAGAGTAATAAGGGAATTCAGTGTTAGGATGGAATTCAGCGTTAGGATGGAATTCAGTGTAATCAAGGAATTCAGTGTTAGGATGGAATTCAGTGTAATCAGGGAATTCAGTGTTAGGATGGAATTCAGTGTAATAAAGGAATTCGGTGTTAGGATGGAATTCAGAGTAATAAGGGAATTCAGTGTTAGGATGGAATTCATTGTAATGAGGGAATTCAGTGTTAGGATGGAATTCAGTGTAATCAGGGAATTCAGTGTTAGGATGGAATTCAGTGTAATCAAGGAATTCAGTGTTAGGATGGAATTCAGTGTTAGGATGGAATTCATTGTAATGAGGGAATTCAGTGTTAGGATGGAATTCAGTGTAATCAAGGAATTCAGTGTTAGGATGGAATTCAGTGTAATCAGGGAATTCAGTGTTAGGATGGAATTCAGTGTAATCAGGGAATTCAGTGTTAGGATGGAATTCAGTGTTAGGATGGAATTCAGTGTAATCATGGAATTCAGTGTTAGGATGGAATTCAGTGTAATCAGGGAATTCAGTGTTAGGGTGGAATTCAGTGTAATCAGGGAATTCAGTGTTAGGATGGAATTATGTGTAATAAGGGAATTCAGTGTTAGGATGGAATTCAGTGTAATCAGGGAATTCAGTGTAATCAGGGAATTCAGTGTTAGGATGGAATTCAGTGTAATAGGGAATTCAGTGTTAGGATGGAATTCATTGTAATGAGGGAATTCAGTGTAATCAGGGAATTCAGTGTTAAGATGGAATTATGTGTAATAAGGGAATTTAGTGTTAGGATGGAATTCATTGTAATGAGGGAATTCAGTGTTAGGATGGAATTTAGTGTAATAAAGGAATTCAGTGTAATAAGGAAATTCAGTGTTAGGATGAAATTCAGTGTAATAAAGAAATTCAGTGTAATAAAGGAATTCAGTGTTTGGATGGAATTCAGTGTAATGAGGAAATTCAGTGTATAGGAAATAAGTATAATAAGGAAATTCAGTGTAATGAGGAAATTCAGTGTAATAAGGAAATTCAGTGTAATAAGGAAATTCAGTGTAATAAGGATATTCAGTGTAATAAGGGAATTCAGTGTTAGGATGGAATTCAGTGTAATAAAGGAATTCAGTGTAATAAAGGAATTCAGTGTTAGGATGGAATTCAGTGTAATGAGGAAATTCAGTGTATAGGAAATAAGTATAATGAGGAAATTCAGTGTAATGAGGAAATTCAGTGTAATAAGGAAATTCAGTATAATAAGGAAATTCAGTGTAATAAGGAAATTCAGTGTAATAAGGAAATTCAGTGTATAGGAAATAAGTATAATAAGGAAATTCAGTGTAATAAGGAAATTCAGTATAATAAGGAAATTCAGTGTAATAAGGAAATTCAGTGTAATAAGGAAATTCAGTGTATAGGAAATAAGTATAATAAGGAAATTCAGTGTAATGAGGAAATTCAGTGTAATAAGGAAATTCAGTGTAATAAAGGAATTCAGTGTAATGAGGAAATTCAGTGTAATAAGGAAATTCAGTGTATAGGAAATAAGTATAATAAGGAAATTCAGTGTAATAAGGAAATTCAGTATAATAAGGAAATTCAGTGTAATAAGGAAATTCAGTGTAATAAGGAAATTCAGTGTATAGGAAATAAGTATAATAAGGAAATTCAGTGTAATGAGGAAATTCAGTGTAATAAGGAAATTCAGTGTAATAAAGGAATTCAGTGTAATGAGGAAATTCAGTGTAATAAGGAAATCCAGTGTAATAAAGGAATTCAGTGTAATGAGGAAATTCAGTGTAATAAAGAAATTCAGTGTAATAAGGAAATTCAGTGTAATAAAGAAATTCAGTGTAATAAGGAAATTCAGTGTAATAAGGAAATTCAGTGTAATAAAGAAATTCAGTGTAATAAGGATATTCAGTGTAATAAAGGAATTCAGTGTAATGAGATACTTCAGTGTAATAAGGAAATTCAGTGTAATAAGGAAATTCAGTGTAATAAGGAAATTCAGTGTAATAAGGAAATTCAGTGTATAGGAAATAAGTATAATAAGGAAATTCAGTGTAATAAAGAAATTAAGTGTAATAAGGATATTCAGTGTAATAAAGGAATTCAGTGTAATGAGATACTTCAGTGTAATAAGGAAATTCAGTGTAATAAGGAAATTCAGTGTAATAAGGAAATTCAGTGTATAGGAAATAAGTATAATAAGGAAATTCAGTGTAATGAGGAAATTCAGTGTAATAAGGAAATTCAGTGTAATAAAGGAATTCAGTGTAATGAGGAAATTCAGTGTAATAAGGAAATTCAGTGTAATAAAGGAATTCAGTGTAATGAGGAAATTCAGTGTAATAAAGAAATTCAGTGTAATAAGGAAATTCAGTGTAATAAAGAAATTCAGTGTAATAAAGAAATTCAGTGTAATAAGGATATTCAGTGTAATAAAGGAATTCAGTGTAATGAGATACTTCAGTGTAATAAGGAAATTCAGTGTAATAAGGAAATTCAGTGTAATAAAGAAATTCAGTGTAATAAGGAAATTCAGTGTAATAAAGAAATTCAGTGTAATAAGGAAATTCAGTGTAATAAGGAAATTCAGTGTAATAAAGAAATTCAGTGTAATAAAGGAATTCAGTGTAATGAGATACTTCAGTGTAATAAGGAAATTCAGTGTAATAAGGAAATGCAGTGTAATAAAGGAATTCAGTGTAATAAAGGAATTCAGTGTAATAAAGAAATTCAGTGTAATAAAGGAATTCAGTGTAATAAGGAAATTCAGTGTAATAAGGAAATTCAGTGTAATAAGGAAATTCAGTGTATAGGAAATAAGTATAATAAGGAAATTCAGTGTAATAAAGAAATTCAGTGTAATAATGATATTCAGTGTAATAAAGGAATTCAGTGTAATGAGATACTTCAGTGTAATAAGGAAATTCAGTGTAATAAGGAAATTCAGTGTAATAAGGAAATTCAGTGTAATAAGGAAATTCAGTGTATAGGAAATAAGTATAATAAGGAAATTCAGTGTAATGAGGAAATTCAGTGTAATAAGGAAATTCAGTGTAATAAAGGAATTCAGTGTAATGAGGAAATTCAGTGTAATAAGGAAATTCAGTGTAATAAAGGAATTCAGTGTAATGAGGAAATTCAGTGTAATAAAGAAATTCAGTGTAATAAGGAAATTCAGTGTAATAAAGAAATTCAGTGTAATAAAGAAATTCAGTGTAATAAGGATATTCAGTGTAATAAAGGAATTCAGTGTAATGAGATACTTCAGTGTAATAAGGAAATTCAGTGTAATAAGGAAATTCAGTGTAATAAAGAAATTCAGTGTAATAAGGAAATTCAGTGTAATAAAGAAATTCAGTGTAATAAGGAAATTCAGTGTAATAAGGAAATTCAGTGTAATAAAGAAATTCAGTGTAATAAAGGAATTCAGTGTAATGAGATACTTCAGTGTAATAAGGAAATTCAGTGTAATAAGGAAATGCAGTGTAATAAAGGAATTCAGTGTAATAAAGAAATTCAGTGTAATAAGGAAATTCAGTGTAATAAGGAAATTCAGTGTAATAAAGAAATTCAGTGTAATAAAGGAATTCAGTGTAATGAGATACTTCAGTGTAATAAGGAAATTCAGTGTAATAAGGAAATGCAGTGTAATAAAGGAATTCAGTGTAATAAAGGAATTCAGTGTAATAAAGAAATTCAGTGTAATAAAGAAATTCAGTGTAATAAAGGAATTCAGTGTAATAAGGGAATTCAGTGTAATAAAGGAATTCAGTGTAATGAGATACTTCAGTGTAATAAGGAAATTCAGTGTAATAAGGAAATGCAGTGTAATAAAGGAATTCAGTGTAATAAAGAAATTCAGTGTAATAAGGAAATTCAGTGTAATAAGGAAATTCAGTGTAATAAAGAAATTCAGTGTAATAAAGGAATTCAGTGTAATGAGATACTTCAGTGTAATAAGGAAATTCAGTGTAATAAGGAAATGCAGTGTAATAAAGGAATTCAGTGTAATAAAGGAATTCAGTGTAATGAGATACTTCAGTGTAATAAGGAAATTCAGTGTAATAAGGAAATGCAGTGTAATAAAGGAATTCAGTGTAATAAAGGAATTCAGTGTAATAAAGAAATTCAGTGTAATAAAGAAATTCAGTGTAATAAGGAAATTCAGTGTAATAAGGGAATTCAGTGTAATAAAGGAATTCAGTGTAATAAGGAAATTCAGTGTAATAAAGGAATTCAGTGTAATAAAGGAATTCAGTGTAATAAGGGAATTCAGTGTAATAAAGGAATTCAGTGTAATGAGATACTTCAGTGTAATAAGGAAATTCAGTGTAATAAGGAAATGCAGTGTAATAAAGGAATTCAGTGTAATAAAGAAATTCAGTGTAATAAGGAAATTCAGTGTAATAAGGAAATTCAGTGTAATAAAGAAATTCAGTGTAATAAAGGAATTCAGTGTAATGAGATACTTCAGTGTAATAAGGAAATTCAGTGTAATAAGGAAATGCAGTGTAATAAAGGAATTCAGTGTAATAAAGGAATTCAGTGTAATGAGATACTTCAGTGTAATAAGGAAATTCAGTGTAATAAGGAAATGCAGTGTAATAAAGGAATTCAGTGTAATAAAGAAATTCAGTGTAATAAGGAAATTCAGTGTAATAAGGAAATTCAGTGTAATAAAGAAATTCAGTGTAATAAAGGAATTCAGTGTAATGAGATACTTCAGTGTAATAAGGAAATTCAGTGTAATAAGGAAATGCAGTGTAATAAAGGAATTCAGTGTAATAAAGGAATTCAGTGTAATGAGATACTTCAGTGTAATAAGGAAATTCAGTGTAATAAGGAAATGCAGTGTAATAAAGGAATTCAGTGTAATAAAGGAATTCAGTGTAATAAAGAAATTCAGTGTAATAAAGAAATTCAGTGTAATAAGGAAATTCAGTGTAATAAGGGAATTCAGTGTAATAAAGGAATTCAGTGTAATGAGGAAATTCAGTGTAATAAAGGAATTCAGTGTAATAAGGAAATTCAGTGTAATAAGGAAATTCAGTGTAATAAGAAAATTCAGTGTAATAAGGAAATTCAGTGTAATAAGGAAATTCAGTGTAATGAGGAAATTCAGTGTAATAAAGGAATTCAGTGTAATAAGGAAATTCAGTGTAATAAGGAAATTCAGTGTAATAAGGAAATTCAGTGTAATAAGAAAATTCAGTGTAATAAGGAAATTCAGTGTAATAAGAAAATTCAGTGTAATAATGAAATTCAGTGTAATAAGGAAATTCAGTGTAATAATGAAATTCAGTGTAATAAGGAAATTCAGTGTAATAAGGAAATTCAGTGTAATGAGGAAATTCAGTGTAATAAGGAAATTCAGTGTAATAAGGAAATTCAGTGTAATGAGGAAATTCAGTGTAATAAAGGAATTCAGTGTAATAAGGAAATTCAGTGTAATAATGAAATTCAGTGTAATAAGGAAATTCAGTGTAATAAGAAAATTCAGTGTAATAAGGAAATTCAGTGTAATAAGGAAATTCAGTGTAATGAGGAAATTCAGTGTAATAAAGGAATTCAGTGTAATAAGGAAATTCAGTGTAATAATGAAATTCAGTGTAATAAGGAAATTCAGTGTAATAAGAAAATTCAGTGTAATAAGGAAATTCAGTGTAATAAGAAAATTCAGTGTAATAAGGAAATTCAGTGTAATAAGAAAATTCAGTGTAATAAGGAAATTCAGTGTAATAAGAAAATTCAGTGTAATAATGAAATTCAGTGTAATAAGGAAATTCAGTGTAATAATGAAATTCAGTGTAATGAGGAAATTCAGTGTAATAAAGGAATTCAGTGTAATAAGGAAATTCAGTGTAATAATGAAATTCAGTGTAATAAGGAAATTCAGTGTAATAAGAAAATTCAGTGTAATAAGGAAATTCAGTGTAATAAGAAAATTCAGTGTAATAAGGAAATTCAGTGTAATAAGAAAATTCAGTGTAATAAGGAAATTCAGTGTAATAAGAAAATTCAGTGTAATAATGAAATTCAGTGTAATAAGGAAATTCAGTGTAATAATGAAATTCAGTGTAATAAGGAAATTCAGTGTAATAAGGAAATTCAGTGTAATAAAGGAATTCAGTGTAATAAGGAAATTCAGTGTAATAAAGAAATTCAGTGTAATAAAGGAATTCAGTGTAATGAGGAAATTCAGTGTAATAAGGAAATTCAGTGTAATAAGGAAATTCAGTGTAATAAAGGAATTCAGTGTAATAAGGAAATTCAGTGTAATAAAGAAATTCAGTGTAATAAGGAAATTCAGTGTAATAAAGAAATTCAGTGTAATAAGGAAATTCAGTGTAATAAAGGAATTCAGTGTAATAAAGGAATTCAGTGTAATAAAGAAATTCAGTGTAATAAAGGAATTCAGTGTAATAAGGAAATTCAGTGTAATAAAGAAATTCAGTGTAATAAGGAAATTCAGTGTAATAAAGAAATTCAGTGTAATAAAGGAATTCAGTGTAATAAAGGAATTCAGTATAATAAAGGAATTCAGTGTAATAAAGGAATTCAGTGTAATAAAGGAATTCAGTGTAATAAAGGAATTCAGTGTAATAAAGGAATTCAGTGTAATAAAGGAATTCAGTGTAATAAAGAAATTCAGTGTAATAAGGAAATTCAGTGTAATAAAGAAATTCAGTGTAATAAAGGAATTCAGTGTAATAAGGAAATTCAGTGTAATAAAGAAATTCAGTGTAATAAGGAAATTCAGTGTAATAAAGGAATTCAGTGTAATAAAGGAATTCAGTGTAATAAGGAAATTCAGTGTAATAAACAAATTCAGTGTAATAAGGAAATTCAGTGTAATAAAGAAATTCAGTGTAATAAAGGAATTCAGTGTAATAAAGGAATTCAGTGTAATAAAGGAATTCAGTGTAATAAAGGAATTCAGTGTAATAAAGGAATTCAGTGTAATAAAGGAATTCAGTGTAATAAAGAAATTCAGTGTAATAAAGGAATTCAGTGTAATAAGGAAATTCAGTGTAATAAAGAAATTCAGTGTAATAAGGAAATTCAGTGTAATAAAGAAATTCAGTGTAATAAAGGAATTCAGTGTAATAAAGGAATTCAGTGTAATAAAGGAATTCAGTGTAATAAAGGAATTCAGTGTAATAAAGGAATTCAGTGTAATAAAGGAATTCAGTGTAATAAAGAAATTCAGTGTAATAAGGAAATTCAGTGTAATAAAGAAATTCAGTGTAATAAAGAAATTCAGTGTAATAAAGGAATTCAGTGTAATAAGGAAATTCAGTGTAATAAAGAAATTCAGTGTAATAAGGAAATTCAGTGTAATAAAGGAATTCAGTGTAATAAAGGAATTCAGTGTAATAAGGAAATTCAGTGTAATAAAGAAATTCAGTGTAATAAGGAAATTCAGTGTAATAAAGAAATTCAGTGTAATAAAGGAATTCAGTGTAATAAAGGAATTCAGTGTAATAAAGGAATTCAGTGTAATAAAGGAATTCAGTGTAATAAAGAAATTCAGTGTAATAAAGGAATTCAGTGTAATAAGGAAATTCAGTGTAATAAAGGAATTCAGTGTAATAAGGGAATTCAGTGTAATAAAGGAATTCAGTGTAATAAGGAAATTCAGTGTAATAAAGGAATTCAGTGTAATAAAGGAATTCAGTGTAATAAAGGAATTCAGTGTAATAAAGGAATTCAGTGTAATAAAGAAATTCAGTGTAATAAAGGAATTCAGTGTAATAAGGAAATTCAGTGTAATAAAGGAATTCAGTGTAATAAGGAAATTCAGTGTAATAAAGGAATTCAGTGTAATAAGGGAATTCAGTGTAATAAAGGAATTCAGTGTAATAAGGAAATTCAGTGTAATAAAGGAATTCAGTGTAATAAAGGAATTCAGTGTAATAAAGGAATTCAGTGTAATAAAGGAATTCAGTGTAATAAAGAAATTCAGTGTAATAAAGGAATTCAGTGTAATAAGGAAATTCAGTGTAATAAAGGAATTCAGTGTAATAAGGGAATTCAGTGTAATAAAGGAATTCAGTGTAATAAGGAAATTCAGTGTAATAAAGGAATTCAGTGTAATAAGGAAATTCAGTGTAATAAGGAAATTCAGTGTAATAAAGGAATTCAGTGTAATGAGGAAATTCAGTGTAATAAAGGAATTCAGTGTAATAAAGAAATTCAGTGTAATAGTTAGACTGACCTGCTTCTTGGTAGCATTCAACTTTCTTGTTGCTTTCCTCTTCATTATGCTCTTCATAGATCTTAAGAAGTAGTGTTAATAAGTAGTGTTAATAAGTAGTAGTGTTAATAAGTAGTGTTAATAAGTAGTGTTAATAAGTAGTGTTAATAAGCAGTGTTAATAAGTAGTAGTGTTAATAAGTAGTGTTAATAAGCAGTGTTAATAAGTAGTGTTAATAAGTAGTGTTAATAAGTAGTGTTAATAAGTAGTGTTAATAAGTAGTAGTGTTAATAAGTAGTGTTAATAAGTAGTGTTAATAAGTAGTAGTGTTAATAAGTAGTAGTGTTAATAAGTAGTGTTAATAAGTAGTGTTAATAAGTAGTGTTAATAAGTAGTGTTAATAAGTAGTGTTAATAAGTAGTAGTGTTAATAAGTAGTAGTGTTAATAAGTAGTAGTGTTAATAAGTAGTGTTAATAAGTAGTGTTAATAAGTAGTGTTAATAAGTAGTGTTAATAAGTAGTGTTAATAAGTAGTGTTAATAAGTAGTGTTAATAAGTAGTGTTAATAAGTAGTGTTAATAAGTAGTAGTGTTAATAAGTAGTAGTGTTAATAAGTAGTGTTAATAAGTAGTGTTAATAAGTAGTGTTAATAAGTAGTGTTAATAAGTAGTGTTAATAAGTAGTGTTAATAAGTAGTGTTAATAAGTAGTGTTAATAAGTAGTGTTAATAAGTAGTGTTAATAAGTAGTGTTAATAAGTAGTGTTAATAAGTAGTAGTGTTAATAAGTAGTAGTGTTAATAAGTAGTGTTAATAAGTAGTGTTAATAAGTAGTGTTAATAAGTAGTGTTAATAAGTAGTGTTAATAAGTAGTAGTGTTAATAAGTAGTAGTGTTAATAAGTAGTAGTGTTAATAAGTAGTGTTAATAAGTAGTGTTAATAAGTAGTGTTAATAAGTAGTGTTAATAAGTAGTGTTAATAAGTAGTGTTAATAAGTAGTGTTAATAAGTAGTGTTAATAAGTAGTGTTAATAAGTAGTGTTAATAAGTAGTGTTAATAAGTAGTGTTAATAAGTAGTGTTAATAAGTAGTGTTAATAAGTAGTGTTAATAAGTAGTGTTAATAAACACATACAAACACAAGTTTCTATATATAGTTTTTACTCTTTTCTGTTACAATTACTAATTATAACATTATAATGATACTAATTATATTATATGATATATAATACTAGAGATTACATTTCACTTGATCAGATTTATATAATAAGGAATAAGATTATTGACAATAAATAATTACTTGTGTCTCCTAAAGTTAATATAATAAATAATAATAAACTATTACATTATTTACTTCTGTTAAAACGTCATTTTAATAAAATTAATTTATTTTATTGCCTTTTTTTGACTAAAATATTATGAGGTTAAAGTTCAAAATCATTTAACTACAAATGTCACTTTGAATATAAATATATCTGCTGGCAGAACTGCCTTTGTACCCTCTCTCACCTAGTCCTACCACCAATAGTACTTCCTTGACTACTGCCTAACCTTTGGAGGTTCAAGGTCATCTAAACTGCCAGCGTCACTTTTACTGCGGCGTGGTTTTATTTTAAGAAAACGTCTCAAATGATCACTTCTTTTGTTATTCTCAATCTTTGTATCTGTCTTGGATCCCTGGATGTGTGTAAATGTGGGGTTGGGGTGGGGAGTGTAAAGGAGGGGTTGGGGTTGGGAGTTATAGGGGTGGGGAGTGTAAAGGAGGGGTTGGGGTGGGGAGTTGTAGGGGTGGGAAGTGTGTAAAGGCGGGGTTGGGTTGGGGAGTTGTAGGGGTTGGGAGTTGTAGGGGTGGGGAGTGTAAATGCGGTTTGGGTTGGGGAGTTGTAGGAGTGGGAAGTGTGTAAAGGTGAGGTTGGGGTTGGGAGTTGTAGGGGTGGGAAGTTGTAGGAGTGGGGAGTTGTTGGGGTGGGGAGTGTGTAAATACGGGGTTGGGGTGGGGAGTGTAAAGGCAAGGTTGGGGTGGGGAGTTGTAGGGGTGGGGAGTGTGTAAAGGCGGGGTTGGGGTGGGGAGTGTAAAGGCAAGGTTGGGGTTGGGAGTTGTAGGGGTGGGGAGTGTAAAGGCGGTGTTGGGTTTAGGAGTTGTAGGGGTGGGGAGTGTAAAGGCGGGGTTGGAGTATACAGTTGTAGGGGTGGGGAGTGTAAAGGCGGTGTTGGGGTTGGGAGTTGTAGGGGTGGGGAGTGTAAAGGCGGGGTTGGGGTATACAGTTGTAGGGGTGGGGAGTGTAAAGGCGGGGTTGGAGTATACAGTTGTAGGGGTGGGGAGTGTAAAGGCGGTGTTAGGGTTGGGAGTTGTAGGGGTGGGGAGTGTAAAGGCGGGGTTGGGGTATACAGTTGTAGGGGTGGGGAGTGTAAAGGCGGGGTTGGGGTTGGGAGTTGTAGGGGTGGGGAGTGTAAAGGCGGGGTTGGGGTATACAGTTGTAGGGGTGGGGAGTGTAAAGGCGGGGTTGGGGTGGGGAGTTGTAGGGGTGGGGAGTGTAAAGGCGGGGTTGGGGTGGGGAGTTGTAGGGGTGGGGAGTGTAAAGGCGGTGTTGGGTTTAGGAGTTGTAGGGGTGGGGAGTGTAAAGGCAGGGTTGGGGTATACAGTTGTAGGGGTGGGGAGTTGTAGGGGTGGGGAGTGTAAAGGCGGGGTTGAGGTGGGGAGTTGTAGGGGTGGGGAGTGTAAATGCGGGGTTGGGGTTGGGAGTTGTAGGGGTGGGGAGTGTAAAGGCGTGGTTGGGGTATACAGTTGTAGGGGTGGGGAGTGTAAAGGCGGGGTTGGGGTGGGGAGTTGTAGGGGTGGGGAGTGTAAAGGCGGGGTTGAGGTGGGGAGTTGTAGGGGTGGGGAGTGTAAATGCGGGGTTGGGGTTGGGAGTTGTAGGGGTGGGGAGTGTAAAGGCGTGGTTGGGGTATACAGTTGTAGGGGTGGGGAGTGTAAAGGCGGGGTTGGGGTGGGGAGTTGTAGGGGTGGGGAGTGTAAAGGCGGGCAATGTATGTAAAGTATGTAAAGGAGGATGTGGGTAATGGTGGGGTTTGGAGGTACATGTAATATGTGGTTGGAGTATGTCTATATTATAATTATCAGCTATTTAGATTAAATAACAGTTCTGGGAATACATTTAATTTAACATTTTCATTGTTTCAGATTAATAATCTTAACTTGTTAAAAAAGAAACTTCTATTATGTAATACCTTGTAATCAACGAGAATTCGTCGTTCATTTTCATCCATTTTATGAGATTGTTGTTCAACTTTATTAACAGATTTAGTTCCATCCGCTGCAATCTCTACGTTCTATTGTAGGGTTTTAGTGTTTGTTAATATATACAAACACGAGTGCGAGTAGATAGAGTAGATAGAGTAGACAGATAGTTTAGTAAGAACAAAGCAGCGATGATGTAACATTATGCAATAACAAAACTGATACAAATTCTTATTTGATATTTTTAATGTATTTTTTACCTTTTCATTCTTTGTGGTCTTTTCTTCAAATTTGTTCGAAGTAAAAGTTTCAGTTTGCGGATTATTTCCATTCACTTTGAGAAGAGATTGGAATGTTTAAACAATAAAGGATATATATAGACTAGATAGACTAGATAGACTAGATAGACTAGATAGACTAGATAGACTAGATAGACTAGATAGACTAGATAGACTAGATAGACTAGATAGACAAGATAGACTAGATAGACTAGATAGACTAGATAGACTAGATAGACTAGATAGACTAGATAGACTAGATAGACTAGATAGACTAGATAGACTAGATAGACTAGATAGACTAGATAGACTAGATAGACTAGATAGACTAGATAGACTAGATAGACTAGATAGACTAGATAGACTAGATAGACTAGATAGACTAGATAGACTAGATAGACTAGATAGACTAGATAGACTAGATAGACTAGATAGACTAGATAGACTAGATAGACTAGATAGACTAGATAGACTAGATAGACTAGATAGACTAGATAGACTAGATATACTAGATAGACTAGATAGACTAGATAGACTAGATAGACTAGATAGACTAGATAGACTAGATAGACTAGACTAGATAGACTAGATAGACTAGATAGACTAGATAGACTAGATAGACTAGATAGACTAGATAGACTAGATAGACTAGATAGACTAGATAGACTAGATAGACTAGATAGACTAGATAGACTAGATAGACTAGATAGACTAGATAGACTAGATAGACTAGATAGACTAGATAGATAGACTAGATAGACTAGATAGACTAGATAGATAGACTAGATAGACTAGATAGACTAGATAGACTAGATAGACTAGATAGATTAGATAGATTAGATAGACTAGATAGACTAGATAGACTAGATAGACTAGACTAGATAGACTAGATAGACTAGATAGACTAGATAGACTAGATAGACTAGATAGACTAGATAGACTAGATAAACTAGATAGACTAGATAGACTAGATAGACTAGATAGACTAGATAGACTAGATAGACTAGATAGACTAGATAGACTAGATAGACTAGATAGACTAGATAGACTAGATAGACTAGATAGACTAGATATACTAGATAGACTAGATAGACTAGATAGACTAGATAGACTAGATATACTAGATAGACTAGATAGACTAGATAGACTAGATAGACTAGATAGACTAGATAGACTAGATAGACTAGATAGACTAGATAGACTAGATAGACTAGATAGATTAGATAGACTAGATAGACTAGATAGACTAGATAGACTAGATAGACTAGATAGACTAGATAGACTAGATAGACTAGATAGACTAGATAGACTAGATAGACTAGATAGACTAGATAGACTAGATAGACTAGATAGACTAGATAGACTAGATAGACTAGATAGACTAGATAGACTAGATAGACTAGATAGACTAGATAGACTAGATAGACTAGATAGACTAGATAGACTAGATATACTAGATAGACTAGATAGACTAGATAGACTAGATAGACTAGATAGACTAGATAGACTAGATAGACTAGATAGACTAGATAGACTAGATAGACTAGATAGACTAGACTAGATAGACTAGATAGACTAGATAGACTAGATAGACTAGATAGACTAGATAGACTAGATAGACTAGATAGACTAGATAGACTAGATAGACTAGATAGACTAGATAGACTAGATAGACTAGATAGACTAGATAGACTAGATAGATAGACTAGATAGATAGACTAGATAGACTAGATAGACTAGATAGATAGACTAGATAGACTAGATAGACTAGATAGACTAGATAGACTAGATAGACTAGATAGATTAGATAGATTAGATAGACTAGATAGACTAGATAGACTAGACTAGATAGACTAGATAGACTAGATAGACTAGATAGACTAGATAAACTAGATAGACTAGATAGACTAGATAGACTAGATAGACTAGATAGACTAGATAGACTAGATAGACTAGATAGACTAGATAGACTAGATAGACTAGATAGACTAGATAGACTAGATAGACTAGATAGACTAGATAGACTAGATAGACTAGATAGACTAGATAGACTAGATATACTAGATAGACTAGATAGACTAGATAGACTAGATAGACTAGATAGACTAGATAGACTAGATAGACTAGATAGACTAGATAGACTAGATAGACTAGATAGACTAGATAGACTAGATAGACTAGATAGACTAGATAGACTAGATAGACTAGATAGACTAGATAGACTAGATAGACTAGATAGATTAGATAGACTAGATAGACTAGATAGACTAGATAGACTAGATAGACTAGATAGACTAGATAGACTAGATAGACTAGATAGACTAGATAGACTAGATAGACTAGATAGACTAGATAGACTAGATAGACTAGATAGACTAGATAGACTAGATAGACTAGATAGACTAGATAGACTAGATAGACTAGATAGACTAGATAGACTAGATAGACTAGATAGACTAGATAGACTAGATAGACTAGATAGACTAGATAGACTAGATAGACTAGATAGACTAGATAGACTAGATAGACTAGATAGACTAGATAGACTAGATAGACTAGATAGACTAGATAGACTAGATAGACTAGATAGACTAGATAGACTAGATAGACTAGATAGACTAGATAGACTAGATAGACTAGATAGACTAGATAGACTAGATAGACTAGATAGACTAGATAGACTAGATAGACTAGATAGACTAGACTAGACTAGATAGACTTTATAGACTAGATAGACTAGATAGACTAGACTAGACTAGACTAGACTAGACTAGACTAGATAGACTAGATAGACTAGATAGATTAGATAGACTAGATAGACTAGATAGACTAGATAGACTAGATAGACTAGATAGACTAGATAGACTAGACTAGACTAGACTAGACTAGATAGACTAGATAGACTAGATAGACTAGATAGACTAGATAGACTAGATAGACTAGATAGACTAGATAGACTAGATAGACTAGATAGACTAGATAGACTAGATAGACTAGATAGACTAGATAGACTAGATAGACTAGATAGATAGACTAGATAGACTAGATAGACTAGATAGACTAGATAGACTAGATAGACTAGATAGACTAGATAGACTAGATAGATTAGATAGACTAGATAGATTAGATAGATTAGATAGATTAGATAGACTAGATAGACTAGATAGACTAGATAGACTAGATAGACTAGATAGACTAGATAGACTAGATAGACTAGATAGACTAGATAGACTAGATAGATTAGATAGACTAGATAGATTAGATAGATTAGATAGATTAGATAGACTAGACATTAATTTAATAAAAATCATTGTTGATAGAATATTGAACATAATAATACACTAAAAGGTAAATATTAAAGTTATAATTATATAATAGTTATACAATGATGCAATCATTATAATTTAATAAGCATGATGTAATCAGTCAGTCGTATTACAATGTAATTTATCGTAATGATTTCGTACTTCGTATACAACGTAATAACTATAAATAACTATGACGCAACCAGATTTTGATGTCGACATCGACTTTGAAGTGGAACTACTTTGTTTAACAACTTTCTGCGATGAAGTGGACGAAGAGGACACACAGCTTACAGATTTATTACCCAGGGGGAGCTGCGCGAAGGGGAGAGTAACGTGAAATCGCGTTAGATTATAAACTATACGGTAGAGAAATTCCCACTTTTTAGTAACTGAGTAATAAATTGAAAAGAATTTCTACTTGAACGTAAAATTCAAGCTTTGGATAAGACTTATGTAAGTTTATGTAACATTCGCAGGTATTTAACTTTATAAACTGAACATAACGGACATATGTATAATATAAGTTCAATGTATATTTATCATATAGATTTAATAATATATTTAAATATTTAATATAATATTAAATTTAATCTTAGTTTCTTTGTATCGAGGGATTGATCGCAAAATTATAAGTTTCAATCTAACCAAAGCCCCGTCTATATCCGAAGACATTTTAATTAAAGATCGCTTCATTAATGTTGGGGTAGAGCTAGTAATGTCATTATCTGTATGGATATTAGGTAGATGATAGGTAGATGGAGCATAGATAATAGAATCTTAAGGTGACTTATTAAGTAGATATAACAATATAAACATATAAAAAACAATGAGATTTTAGACATTTTAGAAATTGTTATTTTCGAAAAATAAAATAATTTTATTTAGATAAAATAAAATTTCTTTTAAACTTTTAGATTTTTAGACTAAATACTATTAAACTTTAATATAATATAATATACTATAATATGGCACGATATAGTACAATATTGTATAATATACCATACTATATAAACTATACTAATATCGAATAATATATTATAATCTTGTAAGTAATATCTATAATCAGCATTAATTTTGTAATTAAATTCATGTTTTTGTATGTAATTCTCTTTATCTATTACATAGAAAGTGAATGTTCAATATATTTGACACATAATCCCGAGGTAATGATTTATAATTGAAAAAGACAAAATAGCAAATAAGTATAATTCTATTTCACAGTTGGAACATTTCTG
Source organism: Osedax frankpressi (assembly GCA_964035775.1). NCBI lineage: Eukaryota > Metazoa > Annelida > Polychaeta > Sabellida > Siboglinidae > Osedax > Osedax frankpressi. Next base: position 11,812,545 of record OZ038318.1, read on the forward strand.
ACATTTCTGACATTTCTGACATTCTGCTTATCGGAGTTACACAGGCAATTAAAGCTAATAATGTTTATTTGTTTACCTGTTAGTTCCTTGATAAGTACAGGGGGATGCAAATACTGCAGACAGTTATGTATTGTATGTATTATTGTAGGGAGGATAAGAAATGTAATCTAGCCCCTACTGCCTTGCCCCTACTGTCTTGCCCCTACTGTCTCACCCCTACTGCCTCACTCCTACTGCCTCACCCCTACTGCCTCGCCCTACTGCCTTGCCCCTACTGTCTCGCCCCTACTGTCTCACCCCTACTGCCTCACTCCTACTGCCACACCCTTACTGTCTCGCCCCTACTGTCTCGCCCCTACTACCTCGCCCTTACTGCCTCGCCCCTACTGCCTATCCCCTACTGCCTCGCCCCTACTGCCTCGCCCCTACTGCCTCGCCCCTACTGCCTCGCCCCTACTGCCTCGCCCCTACTGCCTCGCCCCTACTGCCTCGCCCCTACTGCCTCGCCCCTACTGCCTCGCCCCTACTGCCTCGCCCCTACTGCCTCGCCCCTACTGCCTCGCCCCTACTGCCTCGCCCCTACTGCCTCGCCCCTACTACCTCGCCCCTACTGCCTCGTCCCTACTGCCTCGCCCCTACTGCCTCACCCCTACTGCCTCACTCCTACTGCCTCACACCTACTGTCTCGCCCCTACTGTCTCGCCCCTACTGCCTCACCCCTACTGCCTAGCCCCTACTGCCTAGCCCCTACTGCTTCGCCCCTACTGCCTCGCCCCTACTGCCTCGCCCCTACTGCCTCGCCCCTACTGCCTCGCCCCTACTGCCTCACCCCTACTGCCTCGCCCCTACTACCTCGCCCCTACTGCTTCGCCCCTACTGCCTCGTCCCTACTGCCTCGCCCCTACTGCCTCACCCCTACTACCTCGCCCCTACTACCTCGCCCCTACTGCCTCGCCCCTACTGCCTCGCCCCTACTGCCTCGCCCCTACTGCCTCACCCCTACTGCCTCGCCCCTACTACCTCGCCCCTACTGCCTCGCCCCTACTGCCTCGCCCCTACTGCCTCGCCCCTACTACCTCGCTCCTACTGCCTCGCCCCTACTGCCTCGCCCCTACTGCCTCACCCCTACTGCCTCGCCCCTACTGCATCGCCCCTACTGCCTCACCCCTACTGCCTCGCCCCTACTACCTCGCCCCTACTGCCTCGCCCCTACTGCCTCGCCCCTACTGCCTCGCCCCTACTGCCTCGCCCCTACTTCTTCGCCCCTACTGCCTAGCCCCTACTGCCTCGCTCCTACTGCCTCGCCCCTACTACCTCGCCCCTACTGCCTCGCCCCTACTGCCTCGCCCCTACTGCCTCGTCCCTACTACCTCGCCCCTACTGCCTCGCCCCTACTGCCTCGCCCCTACTGCCTCACCCCTACTGCCTCACCCCTACTGCCTCGCCCCTACTGCCTCGCCCCTACTGCCTCACCCCTACTGCCTCACCCCTACTGCCTCGCCCCTACTGCCTCACCCCTACTACCTTGCCCCTATGCCATGCCCCTACTGCCTTGCCTCTACGTCAGCGGGAGGGAGGGAGGGAGGGAGGTAGATAGGGAGGTATTGAGGGTGGGGGACAGGGAGGATGGAGGGAGGAAGGGAGGGAGGAAGGGAGGGAGGAAGGGAGGGGGAGGAGGGAGGGAGGGAGGGAGGGAGTGAGGGAGGGAGGGAGTGAGTGAGTGAGGGAGGGAGGGAGGGAGGGAGGGAGATGGGTGTAAGAGAGAAGGAGAAGGGTGTGAAGGGAAGGAGAGGGGTGTGAAGGGAAGGAGATGGGTATGAAGGGAGGGAGATGGGTGTGAAGGGAGGGAGATGGGTGTAGAGAGAAGGAGAGGGGTGTGAAGGGAGGGAGATGGGTGTGAAGGGAGGGAGATGGGTGTAGAGAGGAGGAGATGGGTGTGAAGGGAAGGAGATGGGTGTGAAGGGAAGGAGATGGGTGTGAAGGGAAGGAGATGGGTGTGAAGGGAAGGAGATGGGTGTGAATGGAAGGAGATGGGTGTGAAGGGAAGGAGATGGGTGTGAAGGGAAGGAGATGGGTGTGAAGGGAAGGAGATGGGTGTGAAGGGAAGGAGATGGGTGTGAAGGGAAGGAGATGGGTGTGAAGGGAAGGAGATGGGTGTGAAGGGAGGGAGATGGGTGTAGAGAGAAGGAGATGGGTGTGAAGGGAAGGAGAGGGGTGTGAAGGGAGAGAGATGGGTGTGAAGGGAGGGAGATGGGTGTAGAGAGAAGGAGATGGGTGTGAAGGGAAGGAGAGGGGTGTGAAGGGAAGGAGATGGGTGTGAAGGGAAGGAGATGGGTGTAGAGAGAAGGAGATGGGTGTGAAGGGAATGAGAGGGGTGTGGAGGGAGGGAGATGGGTGTGAATGGAGGGAGATGGGTGTAGAGAGAAGGAGAAGGGTGTAAAGGGAAGGAGAGGGGTATGAAGGGAAGGAGATGGGTATGAAGGGAAGGAGATGGGTGTGAAGGGAAGGAGATGGGTGTGAAGGGAAGGAGATGGGTGTAGAGAGAAGGAGATGGGTGTGAAGGGAAGGAGAGGGGTGTGAAGGGAGGGAGATGGGTGTGAAGGGAGGGAGATGGGTGTAGAGAGAAGGAGAAGGGTGTAAAGGGAAGGAGAGGGGTGTGAAGGGAAGGAGAGGGGTGTGAAGGGAAGGAGATGGGTGTGAAGGGAAGGAGATGGGTGTGAAGGGAAGAAGAGATAGGTGTGAAGGGAAGAAGAGATAGGAGAGTAGGAAGAGATAAGAGTTAAATAGTAAGTGAGAGGGTGCAGAGATAGTCTGATAAGGATGTCTGTAGAGAGGTTAGAGATGGAGTGCTTAAAGTGTATGATAGCGTTTAATTTGCTTATTAATATACACTAAATGAAATCATTTAATAATCACATAAAATACTAGACTTTAATATTCAGATGTATGAAATACAGATATGTGTATTAACGTAATAACACATTCAACACAGTCTAACTCGCACACTCTCCTACACACATAAACACACACATAAACACACATACAAACACACACATAAACACACACATAAACACACACATAAACACACATACAAATACACACATAAACACACACATAAACACACACATAAACACACACACAAACACACACATAAACACACACACAAAACACACATAAACACACACATAAACACACACATAAACACACACATAAACACACACACAAACACACACATAAACACACACATAAACACACACATAAACACACATACAAACACACACATAAACACACACATAAACACACACATAAACACACACATAAACACACACATAAACACACACAAACACACACAAACACACACATAAACACACACATAAACACACACATAAACACACACATAAACACACACATAAACACACACACACCTAAAGACATGCATATTCTCTAACGTAGGTATACAGACAAATTAAGACCCCAGCCTCACATTCTTATCGCACGTACTACTTTATGTTTTACGATCTGTAAACAATAATAGGTCATTCACACAGATGAGTGGCTAACTCCAATTGGTCATTTCAAACAGCTCCCAGCTCATTTTCAATCTGAACTAGATCTGTTGCTATCGGGGCATGGGATAGCAACATTCACTAACTACAGAAATCCTCTAGTTTGTCTTAAGAATGAATTATAGAGTTTTTATTATAGAATAATTAATAATATATTAACAATAGATCATCCTATTGTATTATACAATAGTGGAAGCTATATAACTATTATGAATGAATGAAACTTAATATCTAGAATATAAACATATTTATAAATTTAAACATAGATTATCACTTCAACACACCATAAGTGAGGTTTGTAAAATAATTGATTATTAACCTAACAATATTAATAAATATCATGGATATCATATTTTTAGAAACATTGTAAGAATGGATTTCAATATTTTGTTGATACAAATTTTCAGTTTTAACTATTTTACTATTTATTACATAATAAATATATAAACAATCTAAATATTAATTAATTAAAAATAAATTAAGAAACTGATAAATTTAAATTCTATAATTGCACCAATTATAGAATTTCTCACTTATTTATTATTTAATATAACGGATATTTTACAAACTAATTATAATATCAATTTATTAATTATAGATTTAATGATTTGATTGATAAAGATGATTTGTAAATATGATTTATAAGGAGATTAATAAATATATAACATTATCACTAATAGATAAATTAGTATAAGTTATTCAATAAATGAAAAAAATTAAATAATTCTAGGAACTTTTTCTCTACAATTAATAATTAAGTACATAAATAAAAACAACATAAATAACAATGACAATAACAATGACAATAAACTAACCAGTAGAATTTGTGGTGACGGTTTTACCATTTTTAGTGGTGCGGGTGATGGTTCTGTGGATAGTGGTGTTGCTAGACATCGTGGTGGTAACACTGCGGTTTGTAGAGGTCGTGGGAGAACCTACTGCAGAAAGAGGTCAAAGTCATAGGACAGAGGTCAAACCCAAAATATAATACTTGTAATTTAAATTATTTATATAAATATAATTCAAAACGGTATTTATATATAACAGAATTTCTAGGACATTTATTGACAGCATTTTATATTATGTAATACTATTATATAATATTATTATGTAATATTATTATGTAATATTATTATGTAATATTAGTATGTTATAATACTATGTAATACTTCTATGTTATAATAATATGTAATACTCCTATGTTATAATACTATATAATACTCCTACGTTATAATATTATGTAATACTCCTATGTTATAATACTATGTAATACTCCTATGTTATAATATTATGTAATACTATACTATGTTATAATACTATGTAATACTCCTATGTTATAATACTATGTAATACTATACTATGTTATAATACTATGTAATACTCCTATGTTATAATATTATGTAATACTCCTATGTTATAATACTATGTAATACTCCTATGTTATAATACTATGTAATACTCCTATGTTAAAATATTATGTATTACTACTATGTTATAATATTATGTAATACTATACTATATTATAATACTATGTATTACTACTATGTTATAATATTATGTAATACTATACTATGTTATAATACTATGTAATACTCCTATATTATAATACTATGTAATACTATTTTATAATACTATGTAATACTCCTATGTTATAATATTATGTAATACTATACTATGTTATAATACTATGTAATACTCCTATGTTATAATACTATGTAATACTCCTATGTTAAAATATTATGTAATACTCTACTATGTTATAATATTATGTAATACTATACTATGCTATAATACTATGTAATACTCCTATGCTATCTGAGAACAACTGCCTATAATTTTCAGGCTGAGTAATTAGTAATTGACAACACTAATTCACTATTCTAATGAAATGTCTATGAAATGAATGCATGCAATGTTATTATTATGTCTGTGTACATTATTCATATAATAATATAAGGAATCATCATTATCTATGGTTGTCTGCTTGCATGCTCGGAGCTCATTCTAACAATTATTCATTATAAAATCAATTTAAAGCAGCTACAAATATTATGAGAAGATGGAAATTAATCTAGTTGCAAGGGATTTTATTACAGTGCTGTCACCATTAAATAAAATACAATATTGGTATTCTGTTTACAATTGTGGTTTCTGATTAAATTAAATTTACAGAAATACCAAACAAACATGCAGATGATAGTATATATGATATACAATTATTTATATATTGTAGTATACCATTTATAAATAATTTTATATAGTAATATTATTATATGAAAATTATTAATAATATTAATAGTAATATTATTATATTAATATTAATGATAATATTAATATTATTATATGAATATTATTAATATTATTGAATGCAATATCAATTTAATAACCTAATTTTATGCGAGACAACAACTGAGGTGAATTTGGACTATGTAACGGGGATGATTCTGTGATAAATAGATACGGTTAGTATGAGGGATAGTATTAGTATTGTGTTAGTGATATAGTTAGCGAGTAAAGAAATATATAATTCAAATTAAAAAAGTCACATTTAAAATAGTTGTCACATATTTGTTCATTTTTCTTCATTTGCAAATGAAATGAGTTTTGTTACATAACTAAATGTCATTTATTCACTTATTTCATGTGTCAATATATCTTTCCATATATATTTATATATATATAGTGATATTTAGATATGTAATTAAACTTTATTATAAAATAATTATTATTACAATAAACTAATATTATATTACAATATTATATTACAATATTATATTACAATCTTATATTACGATATTATATTACAATATTATATTACCATATATCACATTTCTTTATTAGGCCTATAATGTAAATATTATTAAAAAAGACTTCAAAAATATTCAATGATTATATAAATATTAACTACATGTAAAGTATCATTTAATTTCTTTACAAAAAAGAATATTTTGATTAATATAAATATGATTGAATATTATAAATCATTTTGAAGGTAAGTAGTTTGTTACTAAGTAGTTCTGAAGAGACTAGATGACAAATTATATCAGACAAGAAGACTGAACGGCTTTATACGGACAAAACGACAGACTTAAATAGAATTAAATAGATTTAAACAGATTTAAACAGACTTAAATAGACTTAAATAGACTTAAATAGACTTAAATAGACTTAAATAGACTTAAACAGAGTTAAACAGACTTAAATAGACTTAAACAGACTTAAACAGACTTAAACAGACTTAAACAAAGTTAAATAGACTTAAATAGACTTAAACAGAGTTAAATAAACTTAAACAGACTTAAACAGACTTAAACAGACTTAAACATAGTTAAATAGACTTAAATAGACTTAAACAGAGTTAAATAAACTTAAATATACTTAAATAGACTTAAATGGACTTAAACATATTTAAGAAGACAGACTTACAAGATTACTTACCTTGAGGAGGAGTGCAGTTGTTCAGCGGTATTGCTGAGGCAACGGAGTGTTCAAAACGAGGTGACCTATTGAAGAGTATCGCGGGTGGAGCTACGGAAGAAGAGTTTGGACCTTCCGAGAGTCGATCGTTGATAGGGGTTGCTTTGGAACTACCAAACAACGAAGGGAACTTGCTTTTAATTAAGTTCTTATCATCGGTCCGCCACTGGGATTCGTAACGTTCCGACATATTGGCTATTGTGAGGTGAGTGTGTGGTGAGTGTAAGGTGAGTGTGTGGTGAGTGTAAGGTGAGTGTGTGGTAAGTGTAAGATGAGTGTAAGGTGAGTGTAAGGTGAGTGTAAGGAGAGTGTAAGGTAAGTGTTAGGAGAGTGTATGGTGAGTGTAAGGTGAGTGTAAGGTGAGTGTAAGGTGAGTGTAAGGTGAGTGTAAGGTGAGTGTGTGGTGAGTGTGTGGTGAGTGTAAGGTGAGTGTAAGGTGAGTGTGTGGTAAGTGTAAGATGAGTGTAAGGTGAGTGTAAGGTGAGTGTAAGGAGAGTGTAAGGTAAGTGTTAGGAGAGTGTATGGTGAGTGTAAGGTGAGTGTAAGGAGAGTGTAAGGTGAGTGTAAGGTGAGTGTGTGGTGAGTGTGTGGTGAGTGTAAGGTGAGTGTAAGGTGAGTGTGTGGTAAGTGTAAGATGAGTGTAAGGTGAGTGTAAGGTGAGTGTAAGGTGAGTGTATGGTGAGTGTGTGGTGAGTGTGTGGTAAGTGTTAGGTGAGTGTAAGGTGAGTGTAAGGTGAGTGTAAGGAGAGTGTAAGGTAAGTGTTAGGAGAGTGTATGGTGAGTGTAAGGTGAGTGTAAGGTGAGTGTAAGGTGAGTGTAAGGAGAGTGTAAGGAGAGTGTAAGGTGAGTGTAAGGTGAGTGTAAGGTGAGTGTAAGGTGAGTGTAAGGTGAGTGTAAGGTGAGTGTAAGGTGAGTGTAAGGTGAGTGTAAGGTGAGTGTAAGGTGAGTGTAAGGTGAGTGTAAGGTGAGTGTAAGGTGAGTGTAATGAGAGTGTAAGGTGAGTGTAAGGTGAGTGTAAGGTGAGTGTAAGGTGGGTGTAAGGTGAGTGTAAGGTGAGTGTAAGGTGAGTGTAAGGTGAGTGTAAGGTGAGTGTAAGGTGAGTGTAAGTTGAGTGTAAGGTGAGTGTAAGGTGAGTGTAAGGTGAGTGTAAGGTGAGTGTAAGGAGAGTGTAAGGAGAGTGTAAGGTGAGTGTAAGGTGAGTGTAAGGTGAGTGTAAGGTGAGTGTAAGGTGAGTGTAAGGTGAGTGTAAGGTGAGTGTAAGGTGAGTGTAAGGTGAGTGTAAGGTGAGTGTAAGGTGAGTGTAAGGTGAGTGTAAGGTGAGTGTAAGGTGAGTGTAAGGTGAGTGTAAGGTGAGTGTAAGGTGAGTGTAAGGTGAGTGTAAGGAGAGTGTAAGGTGAGTGTAAGGTGAGTGTAAGGTGAACTATGAAATTGAAAGTAAATAGTGCTATAAATATAATGTTACGTTTAAAGTATAAGGTTAAATTTAAAATAAAGGTTACCGATAAGATCAAAAGTAAAACTTAGGATAATTAAGATAATATGAAAGTAGTAAATTTAAAGTTTTGTGAAGTTGTATTAATCAATGTGAAATAATAGAATACAGATCAATATAAAGTTTGTAGTCTATGGTTAAAGTCTGTGGTTAAATATAGATATGCACCCAACAATAATAAAACTCATCTAATATCCTAAACAAATAAATAACTTTAGCTAAATGCAAATTCAGTAGGTGATTAAATATTCAAAACACGAAATTACACTATTCATAACATAGACAATGAAAGTAGAATAATTTACATAATTGGTTCCGCTACCATAAAAGAGATAATGAGATTTACGTAACACAAATATATTGATAATGAAACAAATTTATTTTGTATTTAACTAATGTATGGTGATGGTAATTGGAGTTTGGATAATTAGAATGTTTAGGGAATTAAAATTAAGTTTTAATTAATCATTATAAGAATAATTATTTAACTAAACTATTATTAAGAAAGTGCGGATAATTTAATTGTCAACACCAAATGTCTTAACCAATAGCAGTTTCAAAGAGAATTTGGCGTAACTATTGATATTTTAAATTAACTTCCACTGAAGAATGAGATGATATAACTTTCTATACAAAAATACAATAATATAAAAACTAATAAATCAACAAATAATGTAAATATAAATTTATCTATATTTATTTCAAATATTAATAATGAATAACAAATTTCAATAGATTAATTAATTCTTAAGTTTTCACATGTTATAGAATACATACAATAATAATATATTCCAAATAACTGACATTCTCTTCTTTTATATATTCTAGAGTATATTATGTTCTCCAAAGACTAATATCTATAGCAGAATAGATCTAAAAATAACTAGGGTGTCTATTGTGAAAATATACATATATATATATACAGAATATATATATATATATATATATATATATATATATATATATATATATATATATATATATATACAGAATACATATATATATATATATGTATACAGAATATATATATATATATATATATTGTAGGAAATATAGAATGTGAGTAGTATTTTTAAATTGCTTTTCCCTTCTTATATATAAATAACCCAACTCAGATATGTTTCATGCAAAGTCTAGAATTGCATAATATTAACACACAAAGATTACGCAATAGCAATAACTGAGATGATAATTTCCGGGTATGTATATTCATATGACGTCATTGTGTTCAAGGTGGGGTTGTGTTTAGTGTGGAGTTGTGTTTAGTGTGGGGCTGTGTTTAGGGTGGGGTTGTGTTTAGTGTGGGGTTCTGTTTAGTGTGGGGTTGTGTTTAGGGTGGGGTTGTGTTTAGTGTGGGGTTGTGTTTAGTGTGGGGTTGTGTTTAGGGTGGGGTTGTGTTTAGTGTGGGGTTGTGTTTAGGGTGGGGTTGTGTTTAGGGTGGGGTTGTGTTTAGTGTGGGGTTCTGTTTAGTGTGGGGTTGTGTTTAGGGTGGGGTTGTGTTTAGTGTGGGGTTGTGTTTAAGGTGGGGTTGTGTTTAGGGTGGTGTTGTGTTTAGGATGGGGTTGTGTTTAGGGTGGGGTTGTGTTTAGGGTGGGGTTGTGTTCAAGGTGGGGTTGTGTTTAGGGTGGGGTTGTGTTTAGGGTGGGGTTGTGTTTAGTGTGGGGTTGTGTTTAGTGTGGTGTTGTGATTAGGGTGGGGTTGTGTTTAGGGTGGGGTTGTGTTTAGTGTGGGGTTGTGTTTAGGGTGGGGTTGTGTTTAGTGTGGGGTTGTGTTTAGGGTGAGGTTGTGTTCAAGGTGGGGTTGTGTTTAGTGTGGTGTTGTGTTTAGGGTGGGGTTGTGTTTAGTGTGGAGTTGTGTTTAGGGTGAGGTTGTGTTCAAGGTGGGGTTGTGTTTAGTGTGGTGTTGTGATTAGGGTGGGGTTGTGTTTAGGGTGGGGTTGTGTTTAGTGTGGGGTTGTGTTTAGGGTGGGGTTGTGTTTAGTGTGGGGTTGTGTTTAGGGTGGAGTTATGTTTAGTGTGGTGTTGTGATTAGGGTGGGGTTGTGTTTAGGGTGGGGTTGTGTTTAGTATGGTGTTTAGGGTGGGGTTGTGTTTAGTGTGGGTGTTTAGGGTGGAGTTATGTTTAGGGTGGGGTTGTGTTTAGTGTGGTGTTGTGTTTATGGTGGGGTTGTGTTTAGGGTGGGGTTGTGTTCAAGGTGGGGTTGTGTTTAGGGTAGGGTTGTGTTTAGGGTGGGGTTGTGTTTAGTGTGGAGTTATGTTTAGGGTGGAGTTGCGTTCAGGTAAATGGTAGATTATTAATACTACTAAATACTTATGAATAACAAAAACTAGAATACTACACAAGTGTATATAGTGTATATAGTGTATATAGTGTATATAGTGTATATAGTGTATATAGTGTATATAGTGTATATAGTGTATATAGTGTATATAGTGTATATAGTGTATATAGTGTATATAGTGTATATAGTGTATATAGTGTATATAGTGTATATAGTGTATATAGTGTATATAGTGTATATAGTGTATATAGTGTATATAGTGTATATAGTGTATATAGTGTATATAGTGTATATAGTGTATATAGTGTATATAGTGTATATAGTGTATATAGTTCAACCTGCCCGTGCAGAAATACATTTACAAGAGTTATGTCCACATAGTTGATTTACAATTTACACAATATACACAATGTAATGTAGTACCGTAATGTAGTACCTTAATGTAATGTAGTACACAATGTAAAGTAGTACCTTAATGTAGTACCTTAATGTAATGTAGTACCTTAATGTAATGTAGTACACAATGTAATGTAGTAATGTAGTACCATAATGTAATGTAGTACACAATGTAATGTAGTACACAATGTAATGTAGTACCGTAACGTAGTACCTTAATGTAATGTAGTACCGTAATGTAGTACCTTAATGTAATGTAGTACACAATGTAATGTAGTACCATAATGTAGTACCTTAATGTAATGTAGTACACAATGTAATGTAGTACACAATGTAATGTAGTACACAATGTAATGTAGTACACAATGTAATGTAGTACCATAATGTAGTACCTTAATGTAATGTAGTACCTTAATGTAATGTAGTACACAATGTAATGTAGTACACAATGTAATGTAGTACACAATGTAATGTAGTACACAATGTAATGTAGTAATGTAGTACCTTAATGTAATGTAGTACACAATGTAATGTAATACACAATGTAATGTAGTAATGTAGTACCTTAATGTAATGTAGTACACAATGTAATGTAGTACCGTAATGTAGTACCTTAATGTAATGTAGTACCGTAATGTAGTACCTTAATGTAATGTAGTACACAATGTAATGTAGTACCGTAATGTAGTACCGTAATGTAGTACCTTAATGTAGTACCGTAATGTAATGTAGTACACAATGTAATGTAGTACACAATGTAATGTAGTACACAATGTAATGTAGTACACAATGTAATGTAGTACCGTAATGTAGTACCTTAATGTAATGTAGTACACAATGTAATGTAGTACCTTAATGTAGTACCTTAATGTAATGTAGTACACAATGTAATGTAGTACCGTAACGTAGTACCTTAATGTAGTACCGTAATGTAATGTAGTACACAATGTAATGTAGTACACAATGTAATGTAGTACCGTAATGTAGTACCGTAATGTAGTACCTTAATGTAATGTAGTACACAATGTAATGTAGTACCGTAACGTAGTACCTTAATGTAATGTAGTACACAATGTAATGTAGTACACAATGTAATGTAGTACCGTAATGTAATGTAGTACCTTAATGTAATGTAGTGGTAAGATTGTGCCTTGAGATATTCAAATTGTTATCGGTGGTAAAATGCTAGCTAGAGCTAAAGACAATAGCTAGATAAATCACAGAACATTACATCTATAGTTGTAGTAATATAATTGTTAAGGTGTATAATATAGGCTGTCAAATTAATGGTAATAATAACATAATAACTACTTATACAAGTTTAAATATGATCTCTTGTATATCTTTGGGAAGGTCAGGAGAGATTTATCAAATAGTCTTATGTGGGTCTTACTTATAGACTTATGTGGGTCTTAATTATAGACTTATGTGGGTCTTACTTATAGACTTATGTGGGGTCTTACTAATAGACTTCTGTGAGTCTTAATTATAGACTTATGTGGGTCTTACTTATAGTCTTATGTAGGTCTTAATTATAGTCTTATGTGGGTCTTACTTATAGACTTATGTGGGTCTTACTTATAGACTTATGTGGGGTCTTACTTATAGACTTCTGTGAGTTTTACTTATAGACTTATGTGGGTCTTAATTATAGACTTATGTAGGTCTTAATTATAGACTTATGTGGGTCTTACTTATAGTCTTATGTGGGTCTTAATTATAGACTTATGTGGGTCTTACTTATAGACTTATGTGGGGTCTTACTAATAGACTTCTGTGAGTCTTAATTATAGACTTATGTAGGTCTTAATTATAGTCTTATGTGGGTCTTACTTATAGTCTTATGTGGGTCTTACTTAGTCTTATGTGGGTCTTAATTATAGACTTATGTGGGTCTTACTTATAGACTTATGTGGGGTCTTACTTATAGACTTCTGTGAGTCTTACTTATAGACTTATGTGGGTCTTAATTATAGACTTATGTAGGTCTTAATTATAGTCTTATGTGGGTCTTACTTATAGTCTTATGTGGGTCTTAATTATAGACTTATGTGGATCTTACTTATAGACTTATGTGGGGTCTTACTCATAGACTTCTGTGAGTCTTACTTATAGACTTATGTGGGTCTTAATTATAGACTTATGTAGGTCTTAATTATAGTCTTATGTGGGTCTTACTTATAGTCTTATGTGGGTCTTAATTATAGACTTATGTGGATCTTACTTATAGACTTATGTGGGGTCTTACTTATAGACTTCTGTGAGTCTTAATTATAGACTTATGTGGGTCTTAATTATAGACTTATGTAGTTCTTAATTATAGTCTTATGTGGGTCTTACTTATAGTCTTATGTGGGTCTTAATTATAGACTTATGTAGGTCTTAATTATAGTCTTATGTGGGTCTTACTTATAGTCTTATGTGGGTCTTAATTATAGACTTATGTGGGTCTTACTTATAGACTTATGTGGATCTTACTTATAGTCTTATGTGGGTCTTAATTATAGACTTATGTGGATCTTACTTATAATCTTATGTGGGTCTTACTTATAGACTTATGTGGGTCTTAATTATAGTCTTATGTGGGTCTTACTTATAGACTTATGTGGGTCTTAATTATAGTCTTATGTGGGTCTTACTTATAGACTTATGTGGGGTCTTACTTATAGACTTATGTGTGTCTTACTTATAGACTTATGTGGGTCTTACTTATAGACTTATGTGGGTCTTAATTATAGACTTATGTGGGGTCTTACTCATAGACTTCTGTGAGTCTTACTTATAGACTTATGTGGGTCTTAATTATAGACTTATGTAGGTCTTAATTATAGTCTTATGTGGGTCTTACTTATAGTCTTATGTGGGTCTTAATTATAGACTTATGTGGATCTTACGTAAAGACTTATGTGGGGTCTTACTTATAGACTTCTGTGAGTCTTAATTATAGACTTATGTGGGTCTTAATTATAGACTTATGTAGGTCTTAATTATAGTCTTATGTGGGTCTTACTTATAGTCTTATGTGGGTCTTAATTATAGACTTATGTAGGTCTTAATTATAGTCTTATGTGGGTCTTACTTATAGTCTTATGTGGGTCTTAATTATAGACTTATGTGGGTCTTACTTATAGACTTATGTGCATCTTACTTATAGACTTATGTGGGTCTTAATTATAGACTTATATGGATCTTACTTATAGACTTATGTGGGTCTTAATTATAGACTTATGTGGGTCTTAATTATAGTCTTATATGGGTCTTAATTATAGACTTATGTGGGGTCTTACTTATAGACTTCTGTGAGTCTTAATTATAGACTTATGTGGGTCTTAATTATAGACTTATGTAGGTCTTAATTATAGTCTTATGTGGGTCTTACTTATAGTCTTATGTGGGTCTTAATTATAGACTTATGTAGGTCTTAATTATAGACTTATGTGGGTTTTACTTATAGAGTAGAATATCTAATTTGAGATATAATTGGATTCTCTCTTTAACTCTGACTACTTTAATTGTCTTTTCTCATGAATTGTAACACGATTCTATAAGATCTGCAATTGTTTAATTATATTGTTCACTTATACTTAATGGGATACTAGTTTTATATAGGAGGGTGGGAGGAAGGGAGGGAGGGAGGGAGGGCGGGAGGGTGGGAGGAAGGGCGGGAGGGAGGGCGGGAGGGAGGGTGGGAGGAATGGCGGGAGGGAGGGAGGGCGGGAGGGAGGGCGGGAGGGAATAGAGAGTAAGATATCTATAATGCACTAATAGATAGTAGTAACAATCGTTATTAATATAACATATTATAAAATTGTATACTAAAAAGTTACATTGTAATAATTAAAATATAATATATTATATAGATTTTATTGAGATTTAACTTACATACAATCTTACATTATTATTAATATTAATATATCAGATAAAAACTGTATATGATTATATATATATTCAAAAGCATGTCTAACACTATAAGCCTATAGAAAAAATAATTATATACATTATAATACAGTATGTAATAAGCCTATAATGTATATATAATGTATTCACACAAATGACTTCAACAACTGTAAGTAATGTTTGTAAAAAGTCAATCAATAACATATGAATATTATTATTATAGCAAATAATTGTTAATCAAGGTTATATAGATTATATAGTTGCTATATTAATATTAGTAATGATATATATATATATATATATATATATATATATACCCAGAAACCAAACATATATATTCAAATATGACTCTCTTAAATGTAAATCTATATATTATAATATATATATATATATATATATATAAATTATAGATTATATTTATGTTGTACTCATGTATCCTAATGTGTTCTATGCATTAGGATACAATTCTAACAATTAATAATTAGTTAGTCATGATAAAAAAATATATTTGGGTACATTTAATAATATTTTAATTTTCTATAGAAAACATTCATCATGAGAATATGAAATTATTCTTTTATAACCAAATAATGAGTTAGTTATAATATTAACTATTCATGTTGGTCTTCACTTGACCATCCAGTGATGAGTCAGACACTCCTTTAAGATGGTAAATTAATTAATCAGATCAGAAAAATCTAAATATTATAAACTTTATAATATTTTATAAAGAACAATAAATATAATATATTTTTATATATTATTATATAATATATTCACTTTATAATAATAATAATAAATAATAATAATAAAAGTGTTGATATCGTTACCTTTACATATTAAATACTAACTGGCTAACAATGTAGTTAATCTTATTATAATACATGAAAATGACTTTATAAAACTATAAATTACTGTTTGTTGGGTATATAATGACTAGATTTTGTTTTATTCTATGGTTTATAAATATAATTATAACATAAATATGAAATATTTAATAATTACACATTTTTACATCTGTTTTTTGAGAAAATATTCCAAATACTACAAAATAATCAAAGAAATTCAGTTTATAATTTAGTGTAATAATGCTAAATGATATTTATTTTTATATTGAAAATAAATAGAATTTATAATACTGATTTTCTGTAACCCATATAATATAACAATAATATATAATACCATAAATATAATAACATAAATATATAATAATATAAATATAATAACATAAATATATAATAATATAAATATAATAACATAAATAAATAATAATATAAAAAAATTCAGGATAATTCTGGATTTTGAGAATTCATTTTATTTCTGATTTTTTTTATAACAATTTCAATAATATTAATATAATTATTAATCAAAGAATTATCTTAATCTTTTAAATTACAATTTGAATATGAAATCAAAATGAATTTAAAACATGTAAATAATTTGTAAAGGATTTAGCTGCAAATCTTCAACGAGGTATTTCGAAATGTTTCCCATGACTAGATAATGCTCACTAGAATAATAGGACGACACATTGTTATGTCAGGTGTTATGTCAGATTACCCTGGATTTATAACATATCGGTAAAGACAATACGCGTTGGAATCATGCGTGATTTACTGACACAAAAGATGAGACAAATATCTCGGAATCGGTAGAGCAAAGCAATTACAGAAATAAAAATGCTAGAAAAACATTAATCAAAGAAGATGTATCCCAGGTGTTTCTGTAGATAATGGAGATAAGGTCGGCTTATCAATCATGTGTATACAATATCACCAAGCGGCTATCTAATGCAGTCTACTACAGTATGGATTATGTGGATTTATTTCTATCCTCGTTTCTAGACAAAGTTCTAAAAATGTTAAAAAATGACAGGATGGCAAAAATATGAATACATAAAGTAATAAAATTGTTGTATAAAAACATGTTTTATATTGAATATATATCAAACTATTGGAATTATTTATAATAGAAGACAATTAGAGAATTGACTTTTGTTTATAATAACTATTTAGATTTTAATATCAAAATGTGTTATAAAATATAAATATTCAGAGATGATATATAAATATTAATATATATATTAATATCTAAGTAAATGTTCGCCACAATTTTATATTACAATTATAATAAACAAATATAACTTTCTTTAGCAAAAAATAATCACCAAATCATCATTTTTAAATAATATTTTTTTTGTATTGCATTATTTTATTTATTCTTGAATAATAAATAAATGTTAAAATAATTATTACAATGAATATTTTTAACACAACATATTATATTTCTGCATATACGTGAAATTAAATTCATATTAGAAATATTAAATCGGATTTTATGTTATAATATTGATCTCGTTTGTATTTTGTAACTATTATTATATATAATAAATAAACAAACTAATTTAATATATTTATAGATAACATCACTTAATACCGATTCCCTACATTATACACTATACATTGTACAGTGTACAATGTATAGTGTATAATGTAAAGTGTACACTGTACATTGTACAGTGTACACTGTACAGCTAGATAAACCCTAAAACCCTCATAATCAGTAATGGTGACAGGATATATATTTATATTACATGATAAACATGTACAATTATTTAATAAAGAAGTAATAAAAGTAGAGATACAATTACAGAATACAATGTCACTATTATACAAATGTAACTGTAATAATGTAAATTAATATGACATAATGTTGTACAATGTATATTGTATCATGTTCATATCTGCATCTCTCCCTCTCCCTCTCTCTCCCTCTGCCTCTCCCTCCCTCTGCCTCTCCCTCCCTCTCCCTCTCCCTCTCCCTCTCCATCTCCCTCTCCCTCTCTCTCCCTCTCCCTCTCCCTCTCCCTCTCCCTCTCCCTCTCCCTCTCTCCCTTCCTCTCTCCCTCTCTTTATCACTAGTGTCTGATGATGTATGATGGATTGGTTATAAAGGGTCCATAGTGTATACCATTAACTTTATGAACATATTGTCTATTGAATAACAATAGCTGGTTCTCAGTGCAGTTTGTTGAGCATGTAGTATTTATGTACTACATAGTATCGGATGCAATAACATGTACTTATTTATATATTGTTTATTAATATACACATTTGCTACTTTTGATCTAGTTACAATATTCAATGCCTATTGTATTATTACATTATTAATATTACAAATATAATTCCTATAATAGTTTTAACCAAATTTTACAAATATGATTTGTTTACAATTTTCGTAGATGAAAAACTTAATTCATGAATAAAATAAATATTCAATATCATTATTATAATTTTTCAAAATTCATATTTTATTGTCTAATTCTACAAATATTATTATTTTGAAATAATTGTCAAATATATTTTGAAATTACACTTAATTATATAATATGGATTGTTTGTTTATAATTGAAATAAATACTGTTTTTAAGGTAAATAAATTACAATAGATGTAAACAGATAAAAACATATGGCAATGACTCATTGAATCTTATGAATTATCTATAGTCAATTGAGAGATTTATTTTGAAATTATTAATATTAAGATATATTAATTTTAATTTTAATTTAATAAATTTTAAAAATATTTGATTATAAATATTTTGTTATACACCAAACTCTTTTCCTTCAATAAATATATAATACAATACTTATTTAGTAGTAGTACTATCCAGAAATCTTAAAGAAAGCTATCCAGAAATTCCAAATAAACCAAATATTTAAAATGCGATATTGAATAGCTTAAAGAAGCATGTAAAAGAATTTAAATGAATATAAGTTACTATATAAAGTTACTTTATAAGTTACTATACAAGTTACT
>OZ038318.1:11831671-11846671 GCA_964035775.1 Osedax frankpressi
CCTCTCTCCCTCTCTTTATCACTAGTGTCTGATGATGTATGATGGATTGGTTATAAAGGGTCCATAGTGTATACCATTAACTTTATGAACATATTGTCTATTGAATAAGAATAGCTAGTTCTCAGTGCAGTTTGTTGAGCATGTAGTATTTATGTACTATACATATAGTATTTATGTACTACATAGTATCGGATGCAATAACATGTACTTATTTATATATTGTTTATTAATATACACATTTGCTACTTTTGATCTAGTTACAATATTCAATGCCTATTGTATTATTACATTATTAATATTACAAATATAATTCCTATAATAGTTTTAACCAAATTTTACAAATATGATTTGTTTACAATTTTCGTAAATGAAAAACTTAATTCATGAATAAAATAAATATTCAATATCATAATTATAATTTTTCAAAATTCATATTTTATTGTCTAATTCTACAAATATTATTATTTTGAAATAATTGTCAAATATATTTTGAAATTACACTTAATTATATAATATGGATTGTTTGTTTATAATTGAAATAAATACTGTTTTTAAGGTAAATAAATTACAATAGATGTAAACAGATAAAAACATATGGCAATGACTCATTGAATCTTATGAATTATCTATAGTCAATTGAGAGATTTATTTTGAAATTATTAATATTAAGATATTTATTAATATATTAATTTTAATTTTAATTTAATAAATTTTAAAATTATTTGATTATAAATATTTTGTTATACACCAAACTCTTTTCCTTCAATAAATATATAATACAATACTTATTTAGTAGTAGTACTATCCAGCAATCTTAAAGAAAGCTATCCAGAAATGCCAAATAAACCAAATATTTACAATGTGATATTGAATAGCTTAAAGAAGCATGTAAAAGAATTTAAATGAATATAAGTTACTATATAAAGTTACTATATAAAGTTACTATATAAAGTTACTATATAAAGTTACTATATAAAGTCACTATATAAAGTTACTATATAAAGTTAATATATAAAGTTACTATATAAACTTACTATATAAAGTTACTATATAAAGTTACTATATAAACTTACTATATAAAGTTACTATATAAAGTCACTATATAAAGTTACTATATAAAGTTACTATATAAAGTTACTATATAAAGTAAGTATTTAAGTTACTATATAAAGTTACTATATAAAGTTACTATATAAAGTTACTATATAAAGTTACTATATAAAGTTACTATATAAAGTTACTATATAAAGTTACTATATAAAGTTACTATATAAAGTTACTATATAAAGTTACTATATAAAGTTACTATATAAAGTTACTATATAAAGTTACTATATAAAGTTACTATATAAAGTTACTATATAAAGTTACTATATAAAGTTACTATATAAAGTTACTATATAAAGTTACTATATAAAGTTACTATATAAAGTTACTATATAAAGTTACTATATAAAGTTACTATATAAAGTTACTATATAAAGTTACTATATAAAGTTACTATATAAAGTTACTATATAAAGTTACTATATAAAGTTACTATATAAAGTTACTATATAAAGTTACTATATAAAGTTACTATATAAAGTTACTATATAAAGTTACTATATAAAGTTACTATATAAAGTTACTATATAAAGTTACTATATAAAGTTACTATATAAAGTTACTATATAAAGTTACTATATAAAGTTACTATATAAAGTTACTATATAAAGTTACTATATAAAGTTACTATATAAAGTTACTATATAAAGTTACTATTTAAAGTTACTATATAAAGTTACTATATAAAGTTACTATATAAAGTTACTATATAAAGTTACTATATAAAGTTACTATATAAAGTTACTATATAAAGTAACTATTTAAGTTACAATACAAAGTTACTATATAAAGAAGTATTTAAAAGATGTCAAAAGCTTTACTCATAAGGCGTAAGCTGTAATGATGATGAAAGAGAGAGTCTGCGAGTAAAACAGACTATGTGAGATGTCAACTGAGATGTTAGGCAATTTTATCTCATGACTAAGGAGTGACTCTGCCCGGATGGAGATAGGGGACAGGTGGACATGGATATAGGGGGATAGGGGGATAGGGGGATAGGGGGTAAAGGGGGATAGGGGGATAGGGGGATAGGGGTATAGGGGGATAGGGGGATGTGGGTATAGGGGGATAGGGTATAGGGGGATAGGGGGATAGGGGATAGGGGGATAGGGGTATAGGGGGATAGGGGGATAGGGGGATAGGGGGATAGGGGGATAGGGGGATAGGGGGATAGGGGGATAGGGGGATAGGGGGATAGGGGGATAGGGGGATAGGGTATAGGGAGATAGAGTATAGGGGGGTAGGGGGACAGGGAGATAGGGGGACAGGGAGATAGGAGGATAGGGTGACAGGGGGATAGGGGGATAGGGAGATAGGGGGATAGGGGGATAGGGTATAGGGGGATAGGGGGATAAGGGGATAGGGGGATAGGGGGATAGGGGGATAGGGGGATAGGGGGATAGGGAGATAGGGCATAGGGGGATAGGGTATAGGGTATAGGGGGATAGGGTATAGGGTATAGGGGGATAGGGGGATAGGGGGATAGGGGGACAGGTGGACAGGGAGATAGGGTATAGGGGGATAGGGGATAGGGGGACAGGTAGATAGGGTATAGGGGGATAGGGAGATAGGGTATAGGGGGATAGGGGGATAGGGGGATAGGGAATAGGGGGATAGGGAGATAGGGTATAGGGGTATAGGGGGATAGGGGTATAGGGTATAGGGGGATAGGGAGATAGGGTATAGGGGGATAGGGAGATAGGGTATAGGGGGATAGGGGGATAGGGGGATAGGGTATAGGGGGATAGGGAGATAGGGTATAGGGTATAGGGGGATAGGGTATAGGGGGATAGGGGGATAGGGGGATAGGGGGACAGGTGGACAGGGAGATAGGGTATAGGGGGATAGGGTATAGGGTATAGGGGTATAGGGGGATAGGGGGATAGGGAGATAGGGTATAGGGGGATAGGGAGATAGGGTATAGGGGGATAGGGTATAGGGTATAGGGGGATAGGGTATAGGGTATAGGGGGATAGGGGGATAGGGGACAGGGAGATAGGGGACAGGGAGATAGGGTATAGGGGGATAGGGTGATAGGGTATAGGGGGATAGGGTATAGGGTATAGGGGGATAGGGGGATAGGGAGATAGGGAGATAGGGTATAGGGGATAGGGGGATAGGGGGATAGGGGGACAGGGAGATAGGGGGCAGGTGGACAGGGAGATAGGGTATAGGGGGATAGGGTATATGGCATAGGGGGATAGGGGGATAGGGGGACAGGTGGACAGGGAGATAGGGTATAGGGGGATAGGGTATAGGGTATAGGGGGATAAGGTATAGGGTATAGGGGGATATGGGGATAGGGGGATAGGGGGACAGGGTGATAGGGGACAGGTGGACAGGGAGATAGGGTATAGGGGGATAGGGGGACAGGGTGATAGGGGACAGGTGGACAGGGAGATAGGGTATAGGGGGATAGGGTATAGGGTATAGGGGGATAGGGGGATAGGGTATAGGGGGATAGGGGGATAGGGGTCAGGTGGATAGGGGGATAGGGTATAGGGAGATAGGGTATAGGGGGACAGGGGAATAGGGTTATAGGGGTACAGGGGTATTTATTCTGGATGAGCTATACTTAACATAAAGGTAATATGGGATCAGAGTTTGATTGATATACAAACAAATAAATAAATCAAATATAGACAGACATTGTATCAATTGTATTGTTTAACATATTCTGGATATTGTGATATTAGTAAAAAGTTATATTAATAAATATAATAAAGTATATCTCTACAAAATAAGAACATAATATACATAAGATATTAGCATATAATCTCACTTAAACAATTGAAAACATTCATATAATTATAAATGTATTATTACCCAGAATAGAACAACCAATTATATATATAAACAATTATATAAACAATTATTTGGAAAGACGGTAATAGAAAAAAAGCATTGAAGCATGAGATTGTCTAATAGAACAAAAATGTAAAAAACTCTTGTCTAACCACACCCTCCTTTGTCTTTTCTAGATGTCTCCTTCAGTTTCACATGCTGATTTAGGTCATTTAGGATACTATCTTTATGTAATATGTGTGTGGATATGGTATGTATAATACTTACATTCCAGATAATAACTAACTGCCTTCAATAATAACTTGTTAATGATACTCCTGGTAATTAGTATAGTTTATAATACAATAACTAGATATTATGATGAAATGAATAGTTTATAAAATTGAATATCATCAATTTAATATTCATAACAATCATAAAGATATTTTTAAACCAAATTAATAGAATATATAATTTTACAAATAAAGTGCATTTCATTGGACATTAAGTATGTAACGTGACCTTGGATACAGATAACATGATACTTTGATTGTAGTTATATAAAACATGAGATCAAATGTAATTTATTATCATAACCAAATTTTATCAAACAAATAATGTATAGAAAGGGTAATAAAGAACAACAATAAGGAAAGTAGTTAAGATGAAAGTACATTATAATAATACTCATCAAGATTACTCGTGACAACTGAATACATCTAATGAATGTAATTAACCTGGAATAGAAAACCTATTTTTATTTTTAAGATATAATTAATATCAATTGTTTAACATTTATTATATAATATTCTATATACGCAGTTAATAAATAAAGTAAACTATGTTTTTACTTTTTAGTTTAAATTTCAACGAAACCTTTATAATTATTATTTAAATTAAACTGTACAATTTATACAAATTTTAGCTACACATTATTATATATATATTTTGATATAGCTGAAAAGATATGTACAATACTTTGTACACTGTACAAAGTTATATATATATATATATATATATATATATATATATATATATATATATATATATATATATATACTATATTAAACAATATATATACTATATTAAACAATATATATACTATATTAAACAATATATATACTATATTAAATAATATATATACTATATTAAACAATATATATACTATATTAAACAATATATATACTATATTAAACAATATGTATACTATATTAAACAATATATATACTATATTAAACAATATGTATACTATATTAAACAATATATATACTATATTAAACAATATATATACTATATTAAACAATATATATACTATATTAAACAATATATATACTATATTAAATAATATATATACTATATTAAACAATATATATACTATATTAAACAATATATATACTATATTAAACAATATATATACTATCTTAAACAATATATATACTATATTAAACAATATATATACTATATTAAACAATATATATACTATATTAAATAATATATATACTATATTAAACAATATATATACTATATTAAACAATATATATACTATATTAAACAATATGTATACTATATTAAACAATATATATACTATATTAAACAATATATATACTATATTAAATAATATATATACTATATTAAACAATATATATACTATATTAAACAATATGTATACTATATTAAACAATATATATACTATATTAAACAATATATATACTATATTAAACAATATATATACTATATTAAACAATATATATACTATATTAAATAATATATATACTATATTAAACAATATATATACTATATTAAACAATATATATACTATATTAAACAATATGTATACTATATTAAACAATATATATACTATATTAAACAATATGTATACTATATTAAACAATATATATACTATATTAAACAATATATATACTATATTAAACAATATGTATACTATATTAAACAATATATATACTATATTAAACAATATATATACTATATTTAACAATATATATACTATATTAAACAATATGTATACTATATTAAACAATATATATACTATATTAAACAATATATATACTATATTAAACAATATGTATACTATATTAAACAATATATATACTATATTAAACAATATATATACTATATTAAACAATATATATACTATATTAAACAATATGTATACTATATTAAACAATATATATACTATATTAAACAATATATATACTATATTAAACAATATATATACTATATTAAACAATATGTATACTATATTAAACAATATATATACTATATTAAACAATATATATACTATATTAAACAATATATATACTATATTAAACAATATATATACTATATTAAACAATATATATACTATATTAAACAATATATATACTATATTAAACAATATATATACTATATTAAACAATATATATACTATATTAAACAATATGTATACTATATTAAACAATATATATACTATATTAAACAATATGTATACTATATTAAACAATATATATACTATATTAAACAATATATATACTATATTAAACAATATGTATACTATATTAAACAATATATATACTATATTAAACAATATATATACTATATTAAACAATATATATACTATATTAAATTTGTATCAGTACTTGCAGATTATGTTTTGAAAGTCAGCATTCTCACGGTTAAAGATATTAATCTGAAAAAAACAAAGTCCACCGCGATGTTGGATGTCTATGACTAACTTCATTAAAAATAGGTCTATAAACTATAGACTACATATTACACACAATACTTACACACTATATTTGAAATATCCGCATATCAGATGCATAAAAGAAGTGTTTTCGTATTTCGACAATTGCGGAGAAAAAAATAAAAACGGAAGTAAATTCTGAAATCAATTAAAGTCGATAAGAGATTTGATAAGAGTTTGATAAGAGTTTGATAAGAGATTTCGTGTAAGTATTCGGGTTACGGCAGGATAAACGTCACTGTGGACACTACTAGATATCTGAAATAGTTACCAGTGGGTTTGAGAGGATGCGAGTGGGTGTTAGTGGGTGTGAGAGGGTGTGAGTGAGTGCGAGTGGGTGTGAGAGGGTGCGAGTGAGTGCGAGAGAGTGCGAGTGGGTGTTAGTGGGTGTGAGAGGGTGTGGGTGTGAGAGGGTGCGAGTGAGTGCGAGTGGGTGTTATTGGGTGCGAGTGGGTGTGAGAGAGTGTGAGTGGGTGTGAGTGGGTGTGAGTGGGTGTTAGTGGGTGTGAGTGGATGTGAGTGGGTTTGACTGGGTGTGAGAGGGTGTAAGTGGGTGTGAGTGGATGTTAGTTGGTGTGAGTGGGTGTGAGAGGGTGTGAGTGGGTGTGAGTGGGTGCGAGTGGGTGTGAGTGGGTGTGAGTGGGTGTGAGTGGGTGTTAGTGGGTGTGAGTGGATGTGAGTGGGTTTGACTGGGTGTGAGAGGGTGTGAGAGGGTGCGAGTGAATGGTGTTGGTGATATCAATCATAGGGTATAAATAACCGCTCGCTGTGTCAGCCATTATAAGGCGAGAGATAGTATAAATTGTCACCGTAAACAAAGCTGGCCTCGCATGACAGTACAAGGGTGGGTGAGTTTTGCAATCATTTATCTTGACTCTTTATTTGTTATCTATTGGCGTCATTTTTACATATTGTGATAATTTATCCTTCAGACATTCCACCTAATCATAGCTTAAGACTATTCATTAATCCTTTGTTGAGTTCATATCAGTAGACCTTATGATATATATTATAATGATAAAACATTACTTCTATACAGATAATTATAAGTTATTTAATAGACGTAGACTAGATAATAACACAATGTAAGATTTGTTTTAGAATATCGTACATATTATTTACTTAAAATATAGTTATATTAAATATAATTAAATATAATTATTACCACACATTTCTTCCACTATAATAATCTTTCACAATCAGAAATTAAGATAAATATATTACAATAGATCTATAAGAAATAAGAAATCCTAATTATTCTAATTATAATGTATAATATATAACATAAGTCAATACTTTATAATATATTAATACATAAAAAGCATCTAGTAATAATACTCACAATAAAAAATGTTATTAACAAAGAATGTCACAGTCAATTACACAATATTAATACCCCTATTGTGCAGGGCTTACAGTGTTTATAGAAAAGTGCACAATCTAATTCAATCTAAAAATATAATTATTTATTATTTATTTAAAATTGTACTTTAGAATTCACTTAGAAAACATTTGTTAAATAGTGGATTTAATATTGTAGCATATCAAATATATATTACTACACTAAATACATATATATGTATATCTAATATACTTATACATATATATATATATATATGTATATATCATATATTATTTCTCTATTCCGGAATAAACTATAAACTAATTCAAGTCTTACATATTAAATAATTTCTTGAAATACAATCTGAAGATTTCAATGTTTGATGTGAACCTTTGTTAAATATCATGTAAATGTGACCCTTTGTTAAATATCATGTAAATGTGACCCTTTGTTAAATAACATGTAAATGTGAACATTTTATTGTTTAATATAAAAAAATAAATTATTGAATAAATAGAGAACATTTTCATATAATTAATTAAGAAATATTAATTAATTAAATAGTAAGATATATTATAAAGATAATCATAATATTAATGTTATATCATGTATTCAAATATATTATTGTAGGTAAAATATTAATACAATTCTTTGTAAAAGTACTAATTAGTATAATACTACTATGAATGTCACTGCTACATATCATTTAATCAATGAATTATGTATATTTATGTTTACTATTAATTCACATTTTATGATTCATTATTACAAGTTTTAACTAAATAATTAAGTAAACCAGATACAAATGTATTGACTAATCTATTCCATAATTCAATGGAATTACATAAAACATGCATTATGAGATATCCTAAATTATTATATATATGTATTAACTATAGTCTTTAAGATACATATTAATTCTACTATTGCAACAATATGTTGGATAAATTATAAATAATATATATATATATATATATATATATATATATATATATATATATGCTAATTAATATGATGATATTTAATATAATATAATTGAAATATCCTGCAGTGATTATGAGAATTATCATAATAATTATGGTAATATGTTATTAATTATGTAAAATATCTAAATATAATAATAAATCATAATGTAAACATAAGAATTAGTACTACTAATATTTTATATAGAAGACATTATATTAAAATATAATTATAATATTATTTAAATAGTATATATATATATATATTAAATAATTATTTTCATAATTTGTATGATAATTATTATTATAATTGTTATAAACTTTATGATACATTTATATTAAACTAAAATATAAATTAAGTTACTAAAACTAACCAAATAAATAATGATATCCTTAAATCGTATAATTAACAATATTATTATATTTTATAAATGAATAAAATATTTTATTTATTTATATTTCAAATAATAGCTTACTAATTAAACGATATTTACGATTATATTTTTAAATTTGTATTTCTAAATAATGGAGTGCGTCAAATTGCGTACGTTTACGACCTATAATTTTTCTGTGATATATATAAAAATAATGTGATTTAATACCAAAGATTATCCAATGAGAAAATATTTATATATAGATAATGTAAGAATATATTCACGATATATTGAAAATTACTTAGTAAAGTAACAAGAGTATTAATTTTATATGTATTAGATGATATATCTATCACTATAATATATTTTAACATGTCTATATATAATACCATCATAATACTTTAATTATATTTATATATTATAATTATGATATTATATCATAATATAAGTAATTGTATAATAGTATACTGTGTATAATAAACACGTTATACTATACAGTATAATATATATAGTAGCATAGTCAAAAAATGGCATTACTATATTATTATCATAAATAAATATTATTGGGCAAGATGCTATAGTATTTTAAAATTACACAAGTATACACACAATGGATAATATTGGATATAACTGACACTATCTACATTGTTATAATAATATATATATTATCATTATATCTATTGATACTATATTATGATGTTAACTTACCAAGTAAATGATTCCATCGTAGAGTTTAGGTGATCCAGAAAATAGTATAGAACTTGTGTGAACCTGTTGTATTTATTGAACTATTATTTGTTTAATATACTTTATTATCTTAGTAATCTTAGATAATTAGATGGCATTCCAAAATATATAATAATATTGTATTGCATTATCCCTATATATTAATCAAGAATATATATATATATATATATGTGTATATATATATATATATATACATATTGCAAAATAATTTTATATTCATATTAAATATTAGTTTCAAAATATTAGATAATCAAACCTTGTTACATTAATTCATATAACATATACAGATAGAATATATGTACATTCTTAGTTTTGCAGTAAACGTTAGTTAACATTTTTTATATTTAATACTGCATGATATACGATATTTTATGGGATTATTATATTATATTTAAGATTTTCAAAATAATTAAACATTATCTTACATGTTATCTTATGTATATGACTATTAAATAATACTTATTTTATATGACTTATAAATCGTTGAATTAATTAATACGATGTATGCACTATTAACATGTTCTACACGAATATAAATATATTTTAATGGTATTCATACTATTGGTTTATCTTGTGTAGATTATAAATATAAAATATAGAGAATATATAAACTAAATAAAGAGAATGAAGTGTTATAAAATTTGTGTATAGCCATTTAATATTTAATAAGACCTTTAATAAGACCTTTAAATATAAATATTTTACGCAGTTATTTTACACAGTTATTTTACACAGTTATTTTACACAGTTATTTTACACAGTTATTTTACACAGTTATTTTACACAGTTATTTTATACAGGTATTTTACGCAGGTAGATTTCATAAAGTCTACACTCTGAAGTGTTCTATCATTTTGATAACATTTTACTGTATTGGAATTGCTTTGCATTAGTTCCCACTTTTTAAAAATGAACAATATTATATATAGGTAACCCCTAATCATTAATTGCAATGACAAATCAATATGTTTTTATATAGGACTAGATTTTATTTAATAAGTGAAAGTTGGCACTATTCTCACATGCCCTCTTGTAATTGAATGAGAATATTGTAGTTTTCATGAATACCTCCAGAATTCAATAAACTAATTAAAGACAAATATTCTAGAAATCTATAACGTGACTTTATTTTATCATGGTTTCTATAAATTCATTCATTCATAACATTCTTCTGGTATTTCAAAGTTTGTTATATAGAAATGTAGATGAATGGGAACATTTTATATAATACAGTTACAATATATATATTAAATAAAATGGTGTTAATAAAATCCAATTAATTTCTATGACATTCGATAAAATATATCTGATAAAAACTAATATTGAGTAAATACGCGTATTTTAACCCTTATGCAATTCGTACCTAATATATTAATTTTAAAACGGGTAAAACAATATCACTAATTCGAGGATTGATCTTTTTATAAACTATTATATATCATTTTTTTTAAATAATATATATTTTTACGTGTTTGTTCTAGATTATAATTAAGTTTAAATTACAAAATTTCATTATTTACGATAATCTATAGATCAGAGATATTTTGTAATAATTAGTCAATAATTAGAGGATAATGAATTAATAATTCAAATTAATAGTAATAACAACTGTATATATCTAAAATTCTTTAAATGTTTATATTATTATATTTAATTAACGTAAATGATAACGAAATAACATACGATGACATAATCGTGTCGCAGTAATGTTTATATTTGACAGCTGAATGCAAAGCAACGTTAACTATTAGTATGAAATCGGAGTAGCCGGAGATGTCATCCATCAACGAATTTCAAATGTTTACGTGATAGTCTGGTAAACTTATGAATGCAACCAAACCAATTAAGTTTACATCGCCAATGCAAATCTTACGTGGCTATTATAAAAAGGGCGTCGACCTATTACATATTGAAAATGATATTCATATAGACATAGCTATATATATTATATGTGTACTGGCTAGAAATCCTATATTATGTTATCATGTCTATTCTAACTCATATTACGTGATTGCTATTATAATTATATATGTAGATAATATATATATATATATATATATATATATATATATATATATATATATACATATATATATATATATATATATATCATATGACCTATATAGACCTGCTTAAGATGTGATATTAAATGTGTATAATCTTATTTATATATATCATGTAATATATAGTTTATTATATTCTAATAAACAATATAGTTTATATACACAAATTATATTAATACCTTCTTTATATAAATACATTAATAAATAATCCGTTGATATTCGCCATGTTTGATTATATCTTGTTATTATATTTATATGACTAAAGTTAGTATTCCCAAATCTTGTTATTGATTCATCTAGTAACTACTTATCTATTTATTATTTGTGTGTATATTATAAGTTATCTTACAATACATAAATGACAATACATATTATTTAGCTAGTAAAGTTAATTCAAAATTAAGTTATTAAATGTTGAGTTAAATTATGATATACTTAAGTATCTACGATACTGCAAGCATTCTTATAATCTATATTATAAATAAAATTATATATAGTTTATTATATATATTACATATACATACTAATAATAGATTAAACTCTCATCCTCGTAAAATAGATTAAACCTATAATTTATTATTAATATTAATTTTATTAAACAAAATATATATAAATAATAATACAGTATTAATTTAATGAGTAATGCTTCCGAAAATTCCTTAAATAAACTATAATAGACCATTGTGTTTTTTTATACTCCATTTGAATACATTATCTGGAAATTTTTCATTGTATATAATTACTTACATTTAACAAAAGTTAATCCTTAAAATATATGAAAAATGAAAGTAGAAGTTAAATATATCTATTATAATGATATAATTGTAAAATTCTTTGAATATATTAATATAATTTATAAAGTTCGATATTAATAAATAATATATATTAACAATACATCAATAATAATAATAATACTAATAATACATTAAACTGACCATATCAATATTATCATTACATATAAACTATGTATAATATAGACTTTCTAAGATAAATTAAATATTGTACATTTCCTTAATTTTTCTGTTAGAGAATACCATTATATACCATTATAATATACTGGAATACGTATCTTACATGTTATTGCTAGGAC
This sequence comes from Osedax frankpressi, assembly GCA_964035775.1. Classification (NCBI taxonomy): domain Eukaryota; kingdom Metazoa; phylum Annelida; class Polychaeta; order Sabellida; family Siboglinidae; genus Osedax; species Osedax frankpressi. The sequence continues at coordinate 11,844,884 of OZ038318.1, forward strand.
TTATCTTATTTACGCTATTTGCTAAATCTTAGCATCTTCACTATCAATGTCATATAAATATTATAAATATCTAATTATAAGTATACACAAATGTTGGACTTATCAACTAATTAACTTCATACCCTGGATTACGAGTATTCAAAATCACACATTATATACTTGAAATAATGGTTCTGATTTATTAGTTGCTTTTCTAATTATTTTCATCTGGACTCGATGACTCATCGCTAATTGATAAATGTTAAAATATACAATCTAAAATATCATTGTAATTCAACAGTTATTTATTAATCAATTGAGGTGTAATCGAACTATTAGCCTAAGTAACCAAAGTAACGGACTTATAATTATAATTCTCATGTAATTTTAATTTACGATCTGGACCATTAATTAATGTAGTTCAAAATTGATAGGTATAAAATTATTTAATATAAAAATTGACAATAAAATATACTGCGCTAGGAAAACATATTAATACTGAATATTATATAAAATATATATATATATATATATGACTTGTTTTTATTTCTAAATCCTTTATATGCTAATTTATATCTATAATTAAAGATAAAAAGCATGTTAAAAATAAAATTCCATCTAAACAATAAAGAAATATATACTTTTGAAAATAATGAAAATAATGTTTACCTGGGTATTCACATAGATTCTAAGTATTGTTTAATTTTGAAAGTTAAATCTGGGATTAAATCTATGAATTTTCATATATAACCTTTCTGAATGTCAATTATCCCCATGGAATAAATTAGATGTACTCAGAAGTCATGTGATGCAACCACCAAACTCTTACTTCTAGTAGATTAGAAAAAAGAAGATGTCGTATATTTTCAAATGATATTAAATGTTATCTTAAATCATATCAACAATGCTTTTTGTAATTTTGCCGTACGATATATACTTTCTATTTTAGAACAATGCTCGAAGGCTGGAAGTCGTTAATATAACTAAATACGGATACGTATAGACAACCACAAGAGTAATCCAGCTAAGTATTTCATATGACATAACAATTGCTGACACATAATATATTAGATACACTATTCTAACAACTATTGGCAATACACTATTTGATTGCTGTAAATAAAAACGAGGTAGTGAACATTGTAATCATAAATAGCTGGATTATGTTAATATGACCTCCAAATGATTAGAAGTAACTCTTCTAATAATCCATAACATAAAGCATCAAATAAACACACATGTGGTGTTTCTCCTGTATAAAGATGTGCAATCTCTACGATTAGCTTTACGAAATACTTTTTTAGTTAATTGAATATAAAACTACGAGATTTCTTTTACACATTTAAACTAATCTTATCATTTTTATTTAATCTCAAATTATTTTTCAATAGCTTCGCAATAATGAATATGCAAAAGTTATTATTTCAACGTACACATTTAATGGATTACAAATAATACAACCATTTGGAGAACTAAAAACTATATTATACGAAGTAGAGTGTTTTGGTATGTACTACATGCGTAGATTTGTTTAAGAAAACACATTCACATATACGTAATAAACCTGTAGTTATATAGAGTATATTTTACTAGAAAAGGTATTGAACGAGTGTTGTATCAATTATATGAAGGCCTGAGGATATATTTACACATGACTGTAAATTCTATTTTAATTGTCGATGCAATATTCCATCATGTAATAATGTTATTTCACTGCCCAATGATATATATAAATATGTTTACGTATGTATGCAAGTATACGTATGTGTGTATATGTATTGGTGTGAGTGGGTTTTTGAGAATGGGTTT
>OZ038318.1:11849171-11854171 GCA_964035775.1 Osedax frankpressi
TATCGCACCGACTCCAAAGATGAGTGATAATCGTAACGATCTCTCGGCGTAGACCAATCGTATACCTCCGATATAGGAATTACGTCATCTATTATCACGCTCGTTACATAACTTCGATGTATTATTAGAAATGGCATAATGGCAGCTGCTTGAGTTGTCTAAAAGAGTAACTAAATAGATAATTGTCTAACCTTCAATTTCAACTAAACTTATATATTTGCATATAAACCTACGCCCATGGTCGGTATGCAAATCTATTAATAGATTACTATAATATATATACCTACATTCGTATATATACATATATATGCATATCCTTATGGTATATTATATATATATATATATATATATATATATATATATATATATATATACCATACACTGTTTAATAAACATACACACCTTAGATATCTATATATACATTTAACTGTCAAATTTGACCTAACTTAATATATTTAATTTCTAAATATAGAATATATATTTCTTTTGATTTTTAAAAATAATAAAATTCAACAATAATATAAAATATTATATTTTGAGGCTTGTCGCTATTCCAAGATCAATAGAATATTATATATAAATAATTATACAAAAAACATATAATTTATAATATTATGTTTACGAATTATCTTCAAACAGAGTATTTAATTTTTTGTATATATAATATTTGTGATTTTATTTTTATTCGCACATATAAATCTATTATCAGCTAGACAATTTGTATGCCTGGTGTATGTGTATTGACGTATGCGATTAACACATTTAATTATAATAATCCTTGGGGATTGTAATTGACCATTTTCTCAAAGTAAAAATATATAGTTTTATTTTACTACTCGTAGTGAATGTCATAAATTATTAAATATCAAATATTAACATACTCATTGGAACTACTATATATGGTAGTCTACATTCATAAACTGCACCAATGCGTTCTACCCACGCAGTCATCTCGAAGCCACCTAGATATTCTATAGTTATATATTTATATCCGTCAATGATAATTCCAGTTTAAAATTAAAATAGTTGCGTTGTGATTAGCTATCACGTGATTTCATTTATTTACGATTACCATATATGGTAACTAAAGTTAAAACTTATGCTACCCAGTCCTTATTTCAAATAGTTTTCGTTATCGTGCCATATTTTTCTAGAATAAATTAGTAAGTATGACTAAATCAGTGTTAATTATCAAAACTAAGTTCAATAATTGCTTGCAATTATTCACTCTATTATTTATCCAAGCGTAAATAGATATTTTAGATTATTTTTCAATTAATAAACTTTTTACATATATAAAGATATATAAATAGAGTATTGAATGATTGTTGATATTAAAATAAGGTATATTGATAGTCTATTTATAGTTTATTGATACTCTTTTAATAATCTCTTTATTGCCTGATGATAATACTAGATATACAATCTATTGCAATATAAGTAAAACGAATTAATTATAGTAGTATTGATTATCTTTAAAATATGTTTAGATAGATATATAAATAATAAGTTTATGAACTAATAAAATTCAAATGAATTAATAAAATTCATATTTACATCGAATACTAAATACCGAATAAATAGTGTAATGATTTACAAAAATAGATGGAATATACAAATTGTCAGACGAAATTAATACCCGATGGATGAATCAACTTTAATAAGGGTGGCCAGTTCTAGTTTGGCTGAGTATACAACCAAACTATGTCTTTATACAATTCCCAAGATTAAAAAAATACGAAAAACAATCCAGAGATAAAAAGTTACAGAGCAAATGATATCGGGATTATTGTTTTGTATAGCGGCGATTATTGTTTTATATAGTGGAGATTATTGTTTTATAAAGTGGCGATTATTGTTTTATAAAGTGGCGATTATTGTTTTATATAGTGGCGATTATTGTTTTATATAGTGGCGATTATTGTTTTATATAGTGGCAATTATTGTTTTGTATAGTGGGGATTATTGTTTTATATAGTGGCAATTATTGTTTTATAAAGTGGCGATTATTGTTTTATAAAGTGGCGATTATTGTTTTATATAGTGGCGATTATTGTTTTATATAGTGGCGATTATTGTTTTATAAAGTGGCGATTATTGTTTTATATAGTGGCGATTATTGTTTTATATAGTGGCGATTATTGTTTTATAAAGTGGCGATTATTGTTTTATATAGTGGCGATTATTGTTTTATATAGTGGCGATTATTGTTTTATAAAGTGGCGATTATTGTTTTATATAGTGGCGATTATTGTTTTATATAGTGGCAATTATTGTTTTGTATAGTGGCAATTATTGTTTTATATAGTGGGGATTATTGTTTTATATAGTGGGGATTATTGTTTTATATAGTGGGGATTATTGTTTTATATAGTGGCGATTATTGTTTTATAAAGTGGCAATTATTGTTTTATATAGTGGCAATTATTGTTTTATATAGTGGGGATTATTGTTTTATATAGTGGCAATTATTGTTTTATATAGTGGCAATTATTGTTTTATATAGTGGGGATTATTGTTTTATATAGTGGGGATCATTGTTTTATAAAGTGGCGATTATTGTTTTATATAGTGGCGATTATTGTTTTATATAGTGGCAATTATTGTTTTATATAGTGGGGATTATTGTTTTATATAGTGGCAATTATTGTTTTATATAGTGGCAATTATTGTTTTATATAGTGGCAATTATTGTTTTATATAGTGGCAATTATTGTTTTATAAAGTGGCAATTATTGTTTTATATAGTGGCAATTATTGTTTTATATAGTGGCAATTATTGTTTTATATAGTGGCAATTATTGTTTTATATAGTGGGGATTATTGTTTTATATAGTGGGGATTATTGTTTTATATAGTGGCGATTATTGTTTTATAAAGTGGCAATTATTGTTTTATATAGTGGCAATTATTGTTTTATATAGTGGGGATTATTGTTTTATATAGTGGCAATTATTGTTTTATATAGTGGCAATTATTGTTTTATATAGTGGGGATTATTGTTTTATATAGTGGGGATCATTGTTTTAGATAGTGGCGATTATTGTTTTATATAGTGGCGATTATTGTTTTATATAGTGGGGATTATTGTGTTATATAGTGGCAATTATTGTTTTATATAGTGGCAATTATTGTTTTATATAGTGGCAATTATTGTTTTATATAGTGGGGATTATTGTTTTATATAGTGGGGATTATTGTTTTATATAGTGGGGATTATTGTTTTATATAGTGGGGATTATTGTTTTATATAGTGGCAATTATTGTTTTATATAGTGGGGATTCACATAAAACAATACTGGTGGCAGTTTTCTTGAACATATTGATAGAGATTTAGCATTAACTATATGTCCATGTAGGAAATTCCATATTCTATTAGAAAATAAATTATATGTTCGAATATTTCAACTTTTACAAGGGTGTTATGTAGATATATTTTCAAATTGGGACATATTCTTGACGTGTTTGTATACGTATCAAAACACCACTAGGACGTCGCATCGCGGGGACCATAATGAACTTGAAGTATGTGATAAGGTCAGAAACTTAGCGGCAGAAATGAAGGAAATTAATATTTATAAAATGAATTTAAATAGAGACTAGAATCTAAATGGCATCGAGAAAAAAGTTTATTAATACATTTAATTTGAATATTTTCAATTTTTAATCACGAATAAATTTACAAAACCTATGTCCGGATATTTAACAATCGTGTGTTAATCATTTGCTTTACAAAGGTATGTTGGTCGACAATCGCAATCTCCAAACAGTCGATATTGAAATATTCATTTAAAAATACTTATAAATCAATAACTACCGAACAATATATTAAATCGTAAACACATATTTATAACCAATTTATTTATCTATTATAACGAATAAAAACACAAATAGATTTATATTTTATTTATATAGCTATTATAAAAAACACAGGTATCAGTAAAACAAATTTATTTTGATTTCAATAATTTTCACAAAGAGCATTATGATTCATTATTTTACTTTAATATTAAATTTTAAAATATTAAACAATATACAATGTATTTTAAATTTGTTTATTTACGAATTCATTATGGTAACGTAGTCAATTATTATGGTAACATAATGCATTAACGTAGTCAATTATTATTAATTACAAATATGATGTCTCAAATTAATTTTTTTTAGTATGATCCATAATAATATGAATATTCATAGAATTTATTTTATTTTTTAATTAAAGAAAATTTGTAATATAAAGAAAAATTATGTATGTATATGAATTTTTATTAATAAACTAACCGATCTATTTTTAATTTGGCGGTATTTAGGTAAATGAACAGTATAATTAAATTTTAAAATAATATCAATATTTTCTAAAATATAAAATATCGTAACTTTTTAATAGTCAATATTTGTATATAAAGTCAATAAATAATAGTTGATCTATTATATTATCTGTATAATGAAATAAAAAATATTATAATTTATTAATTAATTAATCTTACATACTAAATTTATATGCTGTGTAAAATATGAAAACAACTTATAATTTATAATGTAATCAATAATATTTAATTAATTCCAAATTATATAAGTTTAATTCATATTACATTAAAAAAAATATTACATTTTCCTTAAAATTATGATGACATATAATAAATGATATTATTATTTGATAATCTAAAGTATGTTATCTAAGTAATAGTGTACAATGTACGCCGTACATTGTACGTCGTACATTTATAAAAAATACAAAAATCGCTGGGAAAAATATACATACTTTTGGAAAATCCACAGGTGTAAAGAGTTGAGCAGTTACTTTTAAGTTATCCGTTAAGTTAAGTTATCCGTCATGAAAACCGGAGGTTACGTCAACAATGTAGGCTTTGTTTTCAGATAATATATTATCAGCAATATATTGCTGACTTTTTCATAGCCATCAGGCCACAATTAGATAATTTTGATATAATTTAGATATAATTTAAATATAATATAGATATAATTTAGATATAATTTAG
>OZ038318.1:11856671-11859926 GCA_964035775.1 Osedax frankpressi
ATATTACATTATATCAATTTATCAAATTGAATAAATTATTTAATTTTATCATTACTAAAAATAAATGTATATATATCGACAAAAATAGAGTTGTAACTCTTTTGAATAGTCAAAAATAAATATTGACTAGGCATCTACTTATTTGTAAACAATCTAGGATACACGTTTAAGTACAATGAAATCATAACAATGTAGAACAATGTAGCATAACAATAAGATAAAAAAAGTCAAATAATAAAATAAAAGTATCTCGTCATTATATTCGCAGAAAAAAGATAAATAAATAAACAAAAGATTAAAAGTAAGTTTAAATGTTTATTTCCAAATATGACGTCATAATTTTTATAATAAAATAATAAAAACAAAGAATAATATCTTATATTTTGTTTATAAAAATAGATAAGATAAAAATAGATTGTTGAACAATACTTAGCTAAACACATGCAACTAAAATTTAAACTAATTATGAATAAAAATGTGTTAAAAAATATAGATATGGCATATTCGAAATTGTATTGCGAAATTAAAATATTTCAAAGATAAAAAAAAGTATAATATAGTTATAACTATATATAGTAATTATTTATATATAGTAATTATTTATATATATAAAAGTCCACATAGATATTATTTAATATCTTAGTAATAGTAAATATTACACAATACACAATCAACTCGGTCGTAGAATGTCATATACTTCATAATAAGTATTAGTATTATAAATATATATATATATATATATATATATATATATATATATTAATATAATTGTATTATTATGATTATTAAAATGTATTTGATTTAAAGGATACAAAATAACATATTAAACAGATATATTGAATTAAATACTAGTATATATATGCACGTATTTCATATGCAGTTGAATTAGAATTCAATTGCATTTTAACATACCATGATATCCAGTACCTACGATATTAATTTATAAATAGTAATATTTCCGTATTTAAAAAACAGTCTTTCTAAAAACGATGTTATCATCTATTACAGTGTATTTATTAAACTAGTTTTGTTATTGACAATTATGTACACATAGATGAATATAATAAGATATCCGGTTAACTTGGAAGCAGCATTGAAAAGGTATCTAGAATGTTCCAGACGATGCGTATATCCTAAGTCATACAGTAAGCAACGGTACATGATTGTATTGATGGGTAGCTATTAACGGTCCGGCGTAGAATGGCGGTCCGAACGTACGAAACCTCCTTAATGTACCGTAGGGAACATCGTAGCGTTGTCGAAGTCGCGTCCGAAATGCTAAAGCGTGTTGATGTACTCGATGAGATCTACGACAGCTCTTTCGGCGACCTCGAGGTCGGGGTAGTCGAGCATAGCGTGCAGCGCCACGTACTCCTTGACCACGACGGTCACGTTTCCGGTTTCGCGAACTTTAGCCGCGTAGGAATCGGTTTCCGAAGCTAATACGTCCTACGATGGTCGGAAGTGAAACCGTTATTACTCTACGTAATCCCGCACACATTCTAACGGAGACAAATATACGATAACCATTGTATCGTGCAAATAATGTTGCTATTGTCGCTATGGAAAATAATTGAGGGGGTTTTCTCGAGTTCGTGTTTCGGAGTTGAGGCTAAGAATAATGCAAATTTTTCCAGGAAATGTAATTATAACTGTTGCTATGTCAGCGATGTAATGTTTGGGTTATCGAAAAAAAATGAGTCTATAATAATATTTACTTTAGGCTAGTTTATTTTAGGATAACTGTTAAGTGCATTACATAGTTACACCCTTAAATAAAGGGTTTTGTTACCGTAATACATACTTTTACACTAGTGTATATGTATAATGTGCGTTAACGGAATGAGGACTAAATACCAGTGCAATATATGAATTAGAAATATATAGAACATTTGATCGAGTGCTAAATGCCGGTAGCATCTTAAGTGATGCGAATATTGGACTATTCACTAAATATCGGTATCAACATATACATTTAGAATACAAGAAATATTGGACGGAATACTAAATACCAGAATCAATAAATACTATTAGAACATATTTAATATTTGAATATATACTAAATATCAGAATCAATAAATTCAATTAGAACTTATTGAATATTTAAATAAGTGCTAATTATCGGTATCAACACATTCAATGATAAAATAATAAATATTTGTCCGACTTTAAATGTTGGTAGTAACCTGAGTGCATTTGATGATATAAGTATCAGGCAGAATAGAGAAGTCTTCCTCTAACAACGGGTTCAAATCCACTCCGTTAATGGGTTCGCACATGCGTACCAACTGTGAGTCTGCCTTTGATTCACTGTCACCACCGCATTTTGCCCCGCTGACAAAGTTACGGAGAATATCAAATGTTGTAAAGGATTATATCAGACGATTGGGATTTTCATTTAAACGGTGAATTCTATTTAAACAGGTATTCAATGAATATTAATCAACAGATAACTCTAAACTCCGATGGTAACCATTCCTTTAGCGAATCTCATCCTATGTAATCCCTCTTCCATCCCTCTTCCATCCCTCTTCTAACCATTTTTCTAACCACTCTTCTACCCACTCTTCTACACCCTCTTCTAGCCCCTAGTAAAATCCATCTCCTAGTACCTAGTACAATCCATCTTCTACCCCCTCTTCTAGCCCCTAGTAAAATCCATCTCCTAGTACCTAGTACAATCCATCTTCTAAACCCTATTCTAGCCCCTAGTAAAATCCATCTCCTAGTCCCTAGTAAAATCCATCTCCTAGTACCTAGTACAATCCATCTTCTAAACCCTATTCTAGCCCCTAGTAAAATCCATCTCCTAGCCCCTAGTAAAATCCATCTCCTAGTACCTAGTACAATCCATCTTCTACCCCCTCTTCTAGCCCCTAGTAAAATCCATCTCCTAGTACCTAGTACAATCCATCTTCTAAACCCTATTCAAGCCCCTAGTAAAATCCATCTCCTAGTACCTAGTAAAATCCATCTTCCAAACCCTATTCTAGTCCCTTGTATGGCCAGACTAACCCGGTTATATAACGATAGCGTTTCAGAGTCTCCTTGGCGGCGTGATGGTTCTCCATGGCAAGAGTAACGTGTCGCATCGTCACATCACGTCCGACCACGTAAGACATTATAAAGATAGCTATCAACCACCGACAAAGGTAGGGGTCGTCTTTGTTCGCCACGTAAGAGGGCGTATTTAGGTCGATCATCTGAAGCATGGGGTAAATCAACACCTGTAGTTAAGAATTGGGCGGTTAGGCG
>OZ038318.1:11860126-11895395 GCA_964035775.1 Osedax frankpressi
AATATGTTATGCAATATGTTATGCAATATGTTATGCAATATGTTATGTAATATGTTATGTAATATGTTATGCAATATGTTAACTATGTTTCTATCAAAAGTTGTAATCATTAAAAGATAATAAACATTTCTCCTAGAAATTACGTGTTTTATAAAATATTTCTATTTGTAACAAAGTTGTTGTATTATACTTGAACAATCAAAATTTCTATATTTCTACTTCAAAATAATAATTGTTTTTATTTCATCAGAGGGCTTTCTGCCATTTATATGCAATCCGGAAATATATATGCCATGACATATCATATGTCATGACTAACATAACTACTTGTATAAATTATGATCTTTAGCAAAATACCTATAATATAAATTGGATTCATCCATCAGTTGCAGTAAATTAATCAACTGTAATCTGTAAATTATTCAATGCATTTTTTCTACCAGATTTTATTATAAAATTATTGAAATTCCGAAAAAATGTATGATATCATAAATCTAATATCAATTAACTAAATGTGTTAATCGAATGGATTGTATACTAACATTGTATTACACATAATATCTGATTCATATACAAGAATGGTTAAAAAATATATAAGCTAAATTATTTACTATAATTAGTATATAATAGTTACTATAGTTAATATATCTTATTTACTACAGTTATTATATAATATTTACTATAGTTATTATATAATATTTACTTTAGTTGTACAGTTTACGGTAATGAATTGTTATACGTTGAGAATATTTTTCAGAAATAAATAATTTAATAAATGACATCATTTTTCTAGCTTTTAATAAAACAATCTAATAAAACAGATTATCAAGTATATAACAAATAATATATATATATATATATATATTATATATATATATATATATATATATATATATATATATATATATATATATATATAGATATATATATATACCCTGAAAAAGACAACATTGACAATAGAAGATGGTAAATAAGAGTGTTTCATTGGAACACCAATTGGATAAAAACTTATATTTCATATTTCTTCGGATATATTTTCTTCAGTAATAAACTGATTTCGACTAAACACAAAAGCTACAAGTATTAAGAAGAGAACTCATGTTACCTTAGACTTGATTTCTACCAAACGCAATTAATGCATCTGAACAACTGAAACTGTATTTGTTTATGAAGGATGAACTATTGTTCATGGAATTTTCCATTTAATAAGTCAATAAGATAATATCTAGAATATTGTATAGTCAGTTAAACATTGTCATATCGTCCAATAGTAAGATAATAGTAACTGTAAGAGATAATTTAATGAAACTTTCTTCCATTATAAAATAAGCCATATATGATTTAACATTTACTATAGTTTACCATTTATTATAAACTATTGTTTACCATTTATTATAAACTATTGTTTACCATTTACTATATTTCTACCCGGTTGTCAAAATATAGACTCTACGATCGCACATTTAATATCGTAGATGTAAATATCTTGATACGAACAAAACATGAGCTAACTTTTACTCAGGATATCGGGATATCAGATTTAAATAAGATAACTATAGACATCGATGATATCTGCTCTACTCTTAACATGGTGGTTACAATCGTATACACATTACACAAGTCATATTCTCTTTATTAATCAATAACAATAACCATATCTCAGTACTCTATACTGTTATTTCTAGCTTAGCACCAGAGTAACGGATATATGTAATAATCATACTTTCTTAATATGTATGCAATTATATATATTAAACTAACTACATTTCCAATATTAGACTATATATAATTCAACCCCCACAGTGACAATAGGCTTATAATATACGTTGCCTTTCATGTAACTATAGTTACATGAATATATTCATGTAACTATTCACGTGACTATTCATAATGAAAATAAGTAAATGAAAAGAAATAAATATTCAATATGTGTAGTAATGACATGTGAATACAAAATGAAGTAGATATTAAACTTACATTATTTTGTTATTAAAAACAAGTGAATAAGTGAGGCATATAATAACAAACTTGGTTCATAACAAAGAAAAACTAGTATTAGGATCAAATCCAACAATCTTCATGAGTACATATTCGCTAGTAATACAAAAACATGTCGAATAAAAATAGTTATCTGAAATTTTTAAAAACATACTAACGTAACTGACGCTTCATATAAATATTTTGGTTAAAATGTAATAAATCTAAATACTTTAATAATTGCATGTTTATACACTATCGTAGGCAAATTAAACATGTTTCAATGTAATACACTCAACAATAACGCAAACAATTAAATATTCTTTTTTGAAGTTTCATCGGTAAGAAAATGATGGATAAAAACCCTTTTAGTAATCAATTTAATAAATATAAGCAGTATTATTAATGATATTATTATGTATCCATGCCCATAGGCCATTTTATATATAAATAAAATATGCTCCAAAGAAATAAAATAAATATTAAAATATAATTCTAATATTTAAAATAATTTATATACCAAACATTTTATGTTCAAAACAATTTATTAGCAGAACAAACATCGCAAGCAGTTTCTTAGATAATAAATCTAGATACGTTCAACGATAAAACAGGATCATATCTAAATACATTACACGATTTCATCTAAATAGAAATGTTAGAAACTAATAAGATTATGTAGTTGATAGGTCCATTATTCTTATAGAAGAACATATACATTAGAAAATGATGTCTATATATGATGTCTATAACCTCCATAGATGAATATATTAATCAAATCAAACACGAATCTCTTAAGAGAAGTATGTATTGTTATTAAATCAAATTCAAATGCATTATCTGTTTGGTAATACATATTTTAGATCATAGATAATTAAAATATAATTTACACCTGTAGGAATGTATTGTCTTCAACAAACTACCTTATTTCAAATATTATGTAATATGTTGTTATTATTATAGTAATAATTAATAATGTATCGTATATAATTGATATGAAAAATTAGTGGTTATTTAAAAAGGTAAAATATTTAAATTTGATAGTTAATTATTATCTATTGATTATTAACTGTTATTAAATACACAGTACATATATGTTCATTGTAGGATCTCGACTATAATTATAGTAATGAAACTATATATAGTTAAATAGTATACGAAATAGTTAAATAGATTTAACTATTTCGTGGAATTAGAGAAGGAAGTATCTCTATAATATCAATACTAACCAACATTAACAGGTAACCCAATCAGGTACCAGGTAACTAGGCTAATATATATTTATTTATGTAAAATGTTTTCCATTGAGAAACGATCGTTGAATATAGATATTCTAAAAACAAATTAAGTTTAATTTTATAATAATTAATAAAAAAATGTAATTAAATAATACTAATTAATATACATAATATGTATTTAAAAACATTTAAATGATTTAAAATAACAATGCATACACATATATTATAGTAATATTTATTTAGCATAATATAAATTATACAACATATAATGTTAAGTTATATGATATATTATTAATTTATGTAATTATATAAATTCGATAGATTTAAAAATTAGAAATTTATTTGTTAATAATACAAATTATTATGTGTATGATGCAAATAAATCAACATATATAAATGTTTTTAATATAAATGAGTGATGGGTATAATCTTTAATTATATAATTATATCTTCTGAATATGTATTTACAAATTTAAATATGTATTGTATTAAAATAAACCTAGATGATGAAGATAATAAAAAAACGAATAAGGAGATTTAACAATTATTTTGGTTGAAAATTGGCAATCAATTTTATAAAAATATATCTAAGATATTGAGTAATTATATTAAAAATATATGTAAATTATATTAAAATGAAGATAATTTAATGTCGAAAATAAGAAACTAATGATATTTAAATAATGTTTTACATTCGAATATTATATTCAATATTATATTGATCAAAATGAATGCTACATAATATAATAATAAAGTATGCATATATATGAATATATACTTTCATAATAATTACAGGTATTTGTTTATAAATAAATTAAAATATTGTTATAGATATTATATTAAGGAAGCATTTTCATTTCACACAAACTAATATATAGCTTATATTCCATATATATGTATACATACAGCATGTTCAACGTAAATCAATTATGCTTCAAACAAAGGTCAAATACTATGTAAATCAAACAATTTTAACAATTTTGATATTCAAGTTTAGTCAGCTATTTATTTATTAGTTCAGAATTTTTAGATTTTTGCTAAAGTTTTACTTAATTTAAAATCTACCATGAACTTTTATTTAAAAAACTATTTATTACGTATTCAAACATATATTTTAAAAATTACAATGTAATAAACTTACAAAATGCATGATGTGCTATAAATACATACATTATATAAATGATATGCCGAATTTTACAAACTCGCAGTTATTTTATTTGCTGATAAAAAAATAAAAATAATTATCTTTACTTTTTTTAAAGTGGAGATCTTAAAAATTATTATTTATCATATTATTATTTTAGTATTCTATTTTCTAAAATGTATTACTGTTAAAATCTATACTTCTTTAGTATATTATAATTATACTATTTACATATTATTAGTTTATATTTGACAATTTATATTTGACATTTTACTATCAACTTTTTTATTTTTGAAAATTTCCTGGTACTTTTTATATCTAAGTTTTTATATTCTCGTCAAATATTTATATATATTATTTACTTAACAAACTATTTTTAATCAATTTATAATAATATATTTTTTTAGATTATTATTTATTATTATTATATAATAATTTTATTAATTTCTTATATTGTCAGTCTTTCAATGGGGCTAAAAAAATGTTAGCTAATATTAATGGTTTTTCCCATTTCGTTTAATCTTAATATAGGGTAATATGACAGTAGCCAAGATTAAGTAATACATATTGTGTAATAGGGAATCAGTTTTGCAAAAAAAATGTAATTATTTTAAAATACAGTGTTTTTATTGTAGTTAGTAATACTGTTCATTATTAGAAGGTAAAATAGACAATTAAAGTTTTGAAATGGTTATATAAATTATTTCATTCAATCGATTCAGATATTCACTCCTTTCTATGAATAATAAAAAATAATACTTATTAAATCCTATCAAATAGAAAATTATATTCCCAACAAAATTGCTACTCTCTTAGGACATATTTAAATATATATAATTTAACTAATTATTGGTATTGTATTTATAATTTAAATACGACAATCACAAGATTTCATATCCTGTTTGGATTAGTTTTACAACCAATCATATTCTTCCTTTTATTCACTAACTATTTTAGATGATACCTTATCTACCAATCACATCTATGAAGTTAATAGTCATTTGCTATATAAGGAGTTGAATCAATATCTACATTCAATTTAATAAACATATGCATTATTCTTACTCTTGATTCAGTGTTGATAAATTATGTGAATAATAGAAATGTATATATATATATATATATATATATATATATATATAGTAACATAGTAATAATATATTACTGCATATATTACTGCATATATTACTGTATATATTACTGCATATATTACTGCATATATTACAGTATAATATACAGTGTATATATTACTGCATATATTACTGTATATATTACTGCATATATTACTGTATATATTACTGTATATATTACTGCATATATTACTGCATATATTACTGTATATATTACTGCATATATTACTGTATATATTACTGTATATATTACTGTATATATTACTGCATATATTACTGTATATATTACTGTATATATTACTGCATATATTACTGTATATATTACTGCATATATTACTGTATATATTACTGTATATATTACTGTATATATTACTGCATATATTACTGTATATATTACTGCATATATTACTGCATATATTACTGTATATATTACTGCATATATTACTGTATATATTACTGTATATATTACTGTATATATTACTGCATATATTACTGTATATATTACTGCATATATTACTGTATATATTACTGCATATATTACTACATATATTACTGCATATATTACTGCATATATTACTGCATATATTACTGCATATATTACTGTATATATTACTGTATACATTACTGTGTATATTACTGTATATATTACTGCATATATTACTGTATATATTACTGCATATATTACAGTATATATTACTGTATATATTACTGTATACATTACTGTATATATTACTGTACATTCTACTTTATATATTACTGCATATATTACTGTATATATTACTGCATATATTACTGTATATATTACTGCATATATTACTGTATATATTACTGTACATTCAACTTTATACATTACTGCATATATTACTGTATATATTACTGCATATATTACTGTATATATTACTGTACATTCTACTTTATACATTACTGCATATATTACTGTATACATTACTGTATATATTACTGTACATTCTACTTTATATATTACTGCATATATTACTGTATATATTACTGCATACATTACTGTATATATTACTGTACATTCTACTTTTTATATTATTGTATATATTACTGCATATATTACTGTATATATTACTGCATACATTACTGTATATATTACTGTACATTCTACTTTTTATATTACTGTATATATTACTGTATATATTACTGCATATATTACTGTATATATATCTATAGCAATGTTGCACTGATAAATTCAGATATAATTTTCGTATTTGAAGTGATGACGAAAAATAAAATTTATATAATTTATTAAGACATAAATAGAATAAAATATCACATACACAATTAAATGGGAAATATATACAAATATAATTAGAACAATGAATTCCCATAATATATAATTATTAACAAGAATATAATTATAATTTGTTTTTCAAATCTTCAGCTAAATCATCAACATCATCTTCATCGATCTGTAGAAAAGCAATCTTACATTAAAATGTAAACGTTAATGACTCATTTAATTGCAAGTCTAGAAGGAGAATATTTAAATGAATTTCATCTAATGGTGTTTTTAACGAACTCAGCGCAATGTGTGTAATGAACACAGCGCAATGTGTGTATGTGTGTAATGTAACACAGTGCAATATGTGACACTGTAATGTAACTCAGGGCAATGTGTAATGTGTGTAATGTGTGTAATGTGTGTATGTGTGTAATGTGTGTAATGTGTGTAATGTGTGTAATGTGTGTAATATGTGTAATGTGTGTAATGTGTGTAATGTGTGTATGTGTGTAATGTGTGTAATGTGTGTAATGTGTGTAATGTGTGTATGTGTGTAATGTGTGTAATGTGTGTAATTTGTGTAATATGTGTATGTGTGTAATGTGTGTAATGTGTGTAATGTGTGTAATGTGTGTAATGTGTGTAATGTGTGTAATGTGTGTAATGTGTGTAATGTGTGTAATGTGTGTAATGTGTGTATGTGTGTAATGTGTGTAATGTGTGTAATTTGTGTAATATGTGTATGTGTGTAATGTGTGTAATGTGTGTAATGTGTGTAATGTGTGTAATGTGTGTAATGTGTGTAATGTGTGTAATGTGTGTAATGTGTGTAATGTGTGTAATATGTGTATGTGTGTAATGTGTGTAATGTGTGTAATGTGTGTAATGTGTGTAATGTGTGTAATGTGTGTAATGTGTGTAATGTGTGTAATGTGTGTAATGTGTGTATGTGTGTAATGTGTGTAATGTGTGTATGTGTGTAATGTGTGTAATGTGTGTATGTGTGTAATGTGTGTAATGTGTGTAATGTGTGTAATGTGTGTAATGTGTGTAATGTGTGTATGTGTGTAATGTGTGTAATGTGTGTAATGTGTGTAATGTGTGTAATGTGTGTAATGTGTGTAATGTGTGTAATGTGTGTAATGTGTGTAATGTGTGTAATGTGTGTAATGTGTGTAATGTGTGTAATGTGTGTAATGTGTGTAATGTGTGTAATGTGTGTAATTATACCTCATCTTCATCATCTCCTTCACTTGAGTCATCATCTTGATCATCATCGTAATCATTATCAAATCTGTAACCTGTGTAACCTCCCATGTCTGTAATAGTTGAGAAGCTTTAGGAATGAGATCATTTATAGTGGAGATAGTGGGGGTGGGTTATAGAGTAGTGGGAGTGTGGGTTATAGAGTAGTGGGAGTGTGGGTTATAGAGTGGGGGTGTGGGTTATAGAGTAGTGGGAGTGTGGGTTATAGAGTAGTGGGAGTGTGGGTTATAGAGTGGGGGTGTGGGTTATAGAGTAGTGGGAGTGTGGGTTATAAAGTAGTGGGAGTGTGTGTTATAAAGTAGTGGGGGTGTGTGTTATAAAGTAGTGGGGGTGTGGGATATAAAGTAGTGGGAGTGTGTGTTATAAAGTAGTGGGGGTGTGTGTTATAAAGTAGTGGGAGTGTGGGTTATAAAGTAGTGGGGGTGTGGGTTATAAAGTAGTGGGAGTGTAGGTTATAGAGTAGTGGGAGTGTGGGATATAGAGTAGTGGGGGTGTGGGTTATAGAGTGGGGGTGTGGGTTATAGAGTAGTGGGAGTGTGGGTTATAAAGTAGTGGGGGTGTGGGTTATAAAGTAGTGGGAGTGTAGGTTATAGAGTAGTGGGAGTGTGGGTTATAGAGTAGTGGGGGTGTGGGTTATAGAGTGGGGGTGTGGGTTATAGAGTAGTGGGAGTGTGGGTTATAAAGTAGTGGGGGTGTGGGTTATAGAGTAGTGGGAGTGTGGGTTATAAAGTAGTGGGGGTGTGGGTTATAAAGTAGTGGGAGTGTAGGTTATAAGGTAGTGGGAGTGTGTGTTATAAAGTAGTGGGGGTGTGTGTTATAAAGTAGTAGGAGTGTGTGTTATAAAGTAGTGGGGGTGTGTGTTATAAAGTAGTGGGGGTGTGGGTTATAAAGTAGTGGGGGTGTGTGTTATAAAGTAGTGGGAGTGTGTGTTATAAAGTGGTGGGAGTGTGGGTTATAAGGTAGTGGGTGTGGCTAGGAAGGGTAGTAATCAGTAGGTGAAGGTGAATGTGGTTTGGTATTTGATAATACAAATTCTAGTTCTTGCGAATTCAAATATAAGTTTTATTAAATTGTTAATCAATATTTACAACAAATCCACAGAAGATGAAAATGAAATCAATTTCAATTTAATTTCAATTTCAATTTCAATTTTGCTAACTTTCCTCAGTGGTGTAACCACCACTACCTCCACCATAACCCCCGTAGCCTCCTCCTCCTTCTTCATCTTCATTTTCCCCGTAACTCGATGTGTTGTAGTAGAAGGAATCTCCTTCCGCACTCTTATCATTCTGACGTCCATAGTCATAGCTACGAGCTAATCGGGGTGGAGTTAGGAGATATTAGGGGAAGGGACTAGGGCTTACTAGATGATGGAGTGGAGTTAGGAGATATTAGGGGAAGGGACTAGGGCTTACTAGATGATGGAGTGGAGTTAGGAGATATTAGGGGAAGGGACTAGGGCTTACTAGATGATGGAGTGGAGTTAGTAAGGGAAGGGACTAGGGTTTACGAGATGATGGAGTGGGGTTAAGAGATAGTAATGGGAGGGATTAAGGCTTACGAGAGGTTTGAAGGGCTTACAATAATTTGTAATTTGAGATCTTTACAAGAGGACAATAAGGTCTAACTAGACATGCTCAAATCTTTAGTTTCCTTGACATCGTGTTGGCATTTGGGACAAGGAATGTTGGCACCTTTTGCATACTTAAAACCTTTCCTCTTCACGTGGTCCTCGCAGAAACAAATCTAAGGTAATGAGTTGAAGTGATGAAAAGAGCCGAGAGAAAGGGCTGAATTGAGTGAATATGGTGAGAGAAAGAGCTGAAGTGAGTGAATATGGTGAGAGAAAGGGCTAAAGTAAGTGAATAGGGTGAGAGAAAGGGCTGAAGTGAGTGAATAGGAAGAGAGAAAGGGCTGAAGTGAGTGAATAGGGTGAGAGAAAGGGCTAAAGTAAGTGAATAGGGTGAGAGAAAGGGCTGAAGTGAGTGGATATGGTGAGAGAAAGGGCTGAAGTGAGTGGATATGGTGAGAGAAAGGGCTGAAGTGAGTGAATAGGGTGAGAGAAAGGGCTAAAGTGAGTGGGAGTGGAAAACTTACCTTACATCGTAGACAACTATACTGTCCAAGTTTATTGCAAGACATGCCTGTAATGATTCGACATGAGAAGTTGGAACTACAATATTTAGTGAGGGACCGAGAAATCACTCTCACTCTTTTAACCACTCACTCGAGTGCCTGATATGTCTAATACACAGACTCTATGATCTCCCTCTTATTAGTAGGCACTTCACCTCTCAACCTCTCATCTGTCGCGACGCTAACATTTATAACTTTCAGCCTCTAATCTTTGGCACATCGCTTGATGCTCGAATTGGTCATCTTCGCAAAGGTAGTTCTTACAATATCCGCACTTGAACACACGGCCACCTGGCGATAGAAAGAGACGAATGATAAATAAACCCAATGAAAGAATAATGCTGATTTTTTTTTTACATATTTTCAAACGCACCGATCAAATTTATTTTCCACCCTCCCATCGCTATTTTAACTTAATCATTTTCTTCATATACTACTCCCCTGTACACCCCCAATCAGAACCCCACCCTTACTAATACGACACTCCCCCCACACACACCCCTCCCCCCATACTTACCATGTTCCCACACGCCCCTATTACACTCTGTGCAGGATGCTTCCATTAAAGGACAAGAACATGCATGAGTTTGCAGACATTTACGTCCATGACAAATCCAGGCCTCGCAATAATCACATATTGCCCCCTAGCGATGGTTATAGAAGTTTAAGGTTTATAAGAGTGTAAGCAAGAGAGGGGGTGAGGGGTTGGATATATCCTTAAATCATTATTAATATTATAGTAATTATAATTAAAATAATGTTCAATTAAAACGATATTATATAAATTTGCATGAACGCCGTATTTTATATAATTCATTCAGAATTACGCCATAGCCTCGAATATATAAAACATACCCACCAGATGATCGAGCCCATCTCCCGCGGTGCTCGACTAACCACCATAGCGAGACCAGTGGTGTATTGCCCGGGATGTCGTATTACGCAATCTCCCGCCCGACTCATACATTTCGTCTTCGCTGCGAGGTGGCGGAGGAGATAAAAACCACCGTACGTTACACGCAAGTTGCGGTCAAATACCCATGCTCGCAAGTTTCATATATTCTTGAATAACCATTAAGGGATCTTGCTGAACACTACACCGGCGTTTACCGGGGCAAAGTTAATTTACGCCTCGACGCGAGACTCGTAATACTACGCCCGGCACACGCATAGGCCTTGGATGCAGAAAATAGTAGTTTGGAACTAGTACAATCACAGATTAATAACATATACAAATATTATAATATCATAACAACAGTACGACTATTAATGGTATTTTAATTATTATACAAGCATATGCGATGAATGTTGCATCTACATGTTGAAGTTTAGTATATAAACTAACCGCAGTGTCCGCACATTGGCAAACGCTGCAGACTCCCGCAGAAGTAGCAGAAGGCACGGTTCTTTTGTCGCCTTTACGGAAACCAATAGATTATTTAAACTATATAAACTATTTCGATCGTTGTAATAGTAAATTAATGTAAATTAAATTATAACAGTTAAATTAAAATTAATTGAAAATTTTGAATAAACAAATTAAATGATAAAACTATGAATTTATATAGTTTTTAATAGTAGGATATATTTATAATAATTGATAATCATGTATGCATCGAAATATATATACATATATATTTATAAACACAAATATTATTTAAATAACCTTTTACAAGAATCGCATTCCTGTAAAATGTTATCGTATTAATTCACTAACATTTTATTATTAGTACAGTATTCTATATCAAAAATTTGTTTATTTATTAAACCATAGAGAAATTACATGGTCTTTCCACCAGCGGTCTTTCTAGAGCATGCTGCCTTATTGCACGTTGACGTTCTTTCTGTTTTTCTGCCTTTTTACGTTGACCCGTTTTCTTTTTTGGCATTTTATTTGTTTACCTATATAGATATATTAATGTGATTTAACCTGCAATTATAAATATAAATGAATAATTTTAAATATTTTAAATTGGGAGAAATTCGTTTGTTATGATAATTGGAAGATTTTAATAACTATATTTTATACCAGTACAATCATAGATTAATAACATATACAAATATTATAATATAATAACAATAATTTTATATTTGATTATGAATGTAATCTAATATATATATATATATATATATATATATATATATATTTAAATATTTATATATATTGTAATATAGATTTTTAAAGTAATATATGATAAGTTAACCATTATATATTACAAATAATTATTTCAAGTTATTCCCTTTTGATTTTTCATATTTTGATAGTCTTTGCAGTGACCCAAGAATTATTAAATTTAAATTATATTTAATGATATGAGTATTTTACCAGCAATAAATCGACTAGTTTCATTAAATAATGGTATGAGTTATTTTCATTTATTTCAACAACAGTTCAATATATAACTTACTTACATTTTGTTTTCATCGATAATTACATTAAAGCTTTAAACTATATTATAATTTAAAACCTAATCGAAAATTAAATTGACTATTCGATGACATACATATCACCAGCGTAGACACCACACGCATCGTATACCCGCTACCTCGCGTAGACATTAGCTGCCATATCATAGGCTACATCCACTTTAGATCGAAATGCATGGATGACCGAATCTGTGCAGATATGTCACTCGGACGAGAAGACGATGCTATCGGCTGAATTAGCTCGTTTGGTTGCTTATAAAGCTCTATTAGCGGTTTGCCGTGTCCATTACGAAGTGGTTTTGCGGCGTAATGCCGAATACATCTCACCATCCGGTAGGTGATCATTGGCTGGGGAGTGTTGTTTATCGAGACCGGTGTGGATTGGTGTAGATGTGCGGCTTATAAGTGGAGGTTTGAAATAATACGGTGTATAGGTTATTAATGGGTATGCACCACGTTTTGCGTTGTTTATCAGTTCAGTGGGTTGCATTGAATGGATTTACTAGAAGTAATTAGAATTGATATAAGTTACTTATGATCATACAATTTATATTATAATCGTGTCCATATAATCTTGTCCCCTACTATTTGTAACATCGATTTTTCTGAAAGGCCAGCAGCCATATTTGGTAGTTGGTGACCGTTTGTTTGGATCCTATCGAGGAGTAGTGCGAAACTTACAGGAATGTAATTTACTTTGGGTGAATAATAAGGTAACACTATAATTCCCTCTCCTTCCCACTCTCCCACTCCCACTCCCACTCCCTCCCCATTACTTCTCTCCTGCCCCATCACATACTCCCACTCCCACTCCCTCCAACACTCCTCTCCTGCCCCATCACATACTCCCACTCCCTCCAACACTCTTCTCCTGCCCCATCACATACTCCCACTCCCACTCCCTCCAACACTCTTCTCCTGCCCCATCACATACTCCCACTCCCTCCAACACTCTTCTCCTGCCCCATCACATACTCCCACTCCCACTCCCTCCAACACTCTTCTCCTGCCCCATCACATACTCCCACTCCCTCCAACACTCTTCTCCTGCCCCATCACATACTCACACTCCCACTCCCTCCAACACTCTTCTCCTGCCCCATCACATACTCCCACTCCCACTCCCTCCAACACTCTTCTCCTGCCCCATCACATACTCCCACTCCCACTCCCTTCAACACTCTTCTCCTGCCCCATTACATACTCCCACTCCCACTCCCTCCAACACTCTTCTCCTGCCCCATCACATACTCCCACTCCCACTCCCTCCAACACTCTTCTCCTGACCCATCACATACTCCCACTCCCACTCCCTCCAACACTCTTCTCCTGACCCATCACATACTCCCACTCCCACTCCCTCCAACACTCTTCTCCTGCCCCATCACATACTCCCACTCCCACTCCCTCCAACACTCTTCTCCTGCCCCATCACATACTCCCACTCCCACTCCCTCCAACACTCCTCTCCTGCCCCATCACATACTCCCACTCCCACTCCCTCCAACACTCTTCTCCTGCCCCATCACATACTCCCACTCCCACTCCCTCCAACACTCCTCTCCTGCCCCATCACATACTCCCACTCCCACTCCCTCCAACACTCTTCTCCTGCCCCATCACATACTCCCACTCCCACTCCCTCCAACACTCCTCTCCTGCCCCATCACATACTCCCACTCCCACTCCCTCCAACACTCTTCTCCTGCCCCATCACATACTCCCACTCCCACTCCCTCCAACACTCTTCTCCTGCCCCATCACATACTCCCACTCCCACTCCCTCCAACACACTTCTCCTGCCCCATCACATACTCCCACTCCCACTCCCTCCAACACTCTTCTCCTGCCCCATCACATACTCCCACTCCCACTCCCTCCAACACTCTTCTCCTGCCCCATCACATACTCCCACTCCCACTCCCTCCAACACTCTTCTCCTGCCCCATCACATACTCCCACTCCCACTCCCTCCAACACTCTTCTCCTGCCCCATCACATACTCCCACTCCCACTCCCTCCAACACTCTTCTCCTGCCCCATCACATACTCCCACTCCCACTCCCTCCAACACTCTTCTCCTGACCCATCACATACTCCCACTCCCACTCCCTCCAACACTCTTCTCCTGCCCCATCACATACTCCCACTCCCACTCCCTCCAACACTCTTCTCCTGCCCCATCACATACTCCCACTCCCTCCAACACTCTTCTCCTGCCCCATCACATACTCCCACTCCCACTCCCTCCAACACTCTTCTCCTGACCCATCACATACTCCCACTCCCACTCCCTCCAACACTCTTCTCCTGCCCCATCACATACTCCCACTCCCACTCCCTCCAACACTCTTCTCCTGCCCCATCACATACTCCCACTCCCACTCCCTCCAACACTCTTCTCCTGCCCCATCACATACTCCCACTCCCTCCAACACTCTTCTCCTGCCCCATCACATACTCCCACTCCCTCCAACACTCTTCTCTTGCCCCATCACATACTCCCACTCCCACTCCCTCCAACACTCTTCTCTTGCCCCATCACATACTCCCACTCCCACTCCCTCCAACACTCTTCTCCTGACCCATCACATACTCCCACTCCCACTCCCTCCAACACTCTTCTCCTGCCCCATCACATACTCCCACTCCCACTCCCTCCAACACTCTTCTCCTGCCCCATCACATACTCCCACTCCCACTCCCTCCAACACTCTTCTCCTGCCCCATCACATACTCCCACTCCCACTCCCTCCAACACTCTTCTCCTGCCCCATCACATACTCCCACTCCCTCCAACACTCTTCTCCTGCCCCATCACATACTCCCACTCCCACTCCCTCCAACACTCTTCTCCTGCCCCATCACATACTCCCACTCCCACTCCCTCCAACACTCTTCTCCTGCCCCATCACATACTCCCACTCCCTCCAACACTCTTCTCCTGCCCCATCACATACTCCCACTCCCACTCCCTCCAACACTCTTCTCCTGCCCCATCACATACTCCCACTCCCACTCCCTCCAACACTCTTCTCCTGCCCCATCACATACTCCCACTCCCACTCCCTCCAACACTCTTCTCCTGCCCCATCACATACTCCCACTCCCACTCCCTCCAACACTCTTCTCCTGCCCCATCACATACTCCCACTCCCACTCCCTCCAACACTCTTCTCCTGCCCCATCACATACTCCCACTCCCACTCCCTCCAACACTCTTCTCCTGTCCCATCACATACTCCCACTCCCTCCAACACTCCACTCCTGCCCCATCACATACTCCCACTCCCTCCAACACTCTTCTCCTGCCCTATCACATACTCCCACTCCCACTCCCTCCAACACTCTTCTCCTGCCCCATCACATACTCCCACTCCCTCCAACACTCTTCTCCTGCCCCATCACATACTCCCACTCCCACTCCCTCCAACACTCTTCTCCTGCCCCATCACATACTCCCACTCCCACTCCCTCCAACACTCCTCTCCTGCCCCATCACATACTCCCACTCCCACTCCCTCCAACACTCTTCTCCTGCCCCATCACATACTCCCACTCTCACTCCCTCCAACACTCTTCTCCTGCCCCATCACATACTCCCACTCCCACTCCCTCCAACACTCTTCTCCTGCCCCATCACATACTCCCACTCCCACTCCCTCCAACACTCTTCTCCTGCCCCATCACATACTCCCACTCCCACTCCCTCCAACACTCTTCTCCTGCCCCATCACATACTCCCACTCCCTCCAACACTCCACTCCTGCCCCATCACATACTCCCACTCCCTCCAACACTCTTCTCCTGCCCTATCACATACTCCCACTCCCACTCCCTCCAACACTCTTCTCCTGCCCCATCACATACTCCCACTCCCTCCAACACTCTTCTCCTGCCCCATCACATACTCCCACTCCCACTCCCTCCAACACTCTTCTCCTGCCCCATCACATACTCCCACTCCCTCCAACACTCCACTCCTGCCCCATCACATACTCCCACTCCCTCTAACACTCTTCTCCTGCCCCATCACATACTCCCACTCCCACTCCCTCCAACACTCCTCTCCTGCCCCATCACATACTCCCACTCCCACTCCCTCCAACACTCTTCTCCTGCCCCATCACATACTCCCACTCCCACTCCCTCCAACACTCTTCTCCTGCCCCATCACATACTCCCACTCCCACTCCCTCCAACACTCTTCTCCTGCCCCATCACATACTCCCACTCCCACTCCCTCCAACACTCTTCTCCTGCCCCATCACATACTCCCACTCCCACTCCCTCCAACACTCTTCTCCTGCCCCATCACATACTCCCACTCCCACTCCCTCCAACACTCTTCTCCTGCCCCATCACATACTCCCACTCCCTCCAACACTCCACTCCTGCCCCATCACATACTCCCACTCCCTCCAACACTCTTCTCCTGCCCTATCACAT
The DNA here is from genome assembly GCA_964035775.1 of Osedax frankpressi. Classification (NCBI taxonomy): domain Eukaryota; kingdom Metazoa; phylum Annelida; class Polychaeta; order Sabellida; family Siboglinidae; genus Osedax; species Osedax frankpressi. The sequence continues at coordinate 11,877,140 of OZ038318.1, forward strand.
ACTCCCACTCCCACTCCCTCCAACACTCTTCTCCTGCCCCATCACATACTCCCACTCCCTCCAACACTCTTCTCCTGCCCCATCACATACTCCCACTCCCACTCCCTCCAACACTCTTCTCCTGCCCCATCACATACTCCCACTCCCACTCCCTCCAACACTCCTCTCCTGCCCCATCACATACTCCCACTCCCACTCCCTCCAACACTCTTCTCCTGCCCCATCACATACTCCCACTCCCACTCCCTCCAACACTCTTCTCCTGCCCCATCACATACTCCCACTCCCTCTCCCTCCAACACTCTTCTCCTGCCCCATCACATACTCCCACTCCCACTCCCTCCAACACTCTTCTCCTGCCCCATCACATACTCCCACTCCCACTCCCTCCAACACTCTTCTCCTGCCCCATCACATACTCCCACTCCCACTCCCTCCAACACTCTTCTCCTGCCCCATCACATACTCCCACTCCCACTCCCTCCAACACTCTTCTCCTGCCCCATCACATACTCCCACTCCCACTCCCTCCAACACTCTTCTCCTGCCCCATCACATACTCCCACTCCCACTCCCTCCAACACTCTTCTCCTGCCCCATCACATACTCCCACTCCCACTCCCTCCAACACTCCTCTCCTGCCCCATCACATACTCCCACTCCCTCCAACACTCCACTCCTGCCCCATCACATACTCCCACTCCCTCTAACACTCTTCTCCTGCCCCATCACATACTCCCACTCCCACTCCCTCCAACACTCTTCTCCTGCCCCATCACATACTCCCACTCCCACTCCCTCCAACACTCTTCTCCTGCCCCATCACATACTCCCACTCCCACTCCCTCCAACACTCTTCTCCTGCCCCATCACATACTCCCACTCCCACTCCCTCCAACACTCTTCTCCTGCCCCATCACATACTCCCACTCCCACTCCCTCCAACACTCTTCTCCTGCCCCATCACATACTCCCACTCCCACTCCCTCCAACACTCTTCTCCTGCCCCATCACATACTCCCACTCCCACTCCCTCCAACACTCCTCTCCTGCCCCATCACATACTCCCACTCCCACTCCCTCCAACACTCTTCTCCTGCCCCATCACATACTCCCACTCCCACTCCCTCCAACACTCTTCTCCTGCCCCATCACATACTCCCACTCCCTCCAACACTCTTCTCCTGCCCCATCACATACTCCCACTCCCACTCCCTCCAACACTCTTCTCCTGCCCCATCACATACTCCCACTCCCACTCCCTCCAACACTCTTCTCCTGCCCCATCACATACTCCCACTCCCACTCCCTCCAACACTCTTCTCCTGCCCCATCACATACTCCCACTCCCACTCCCTCCAACACTCTTCTCCTGCCCCATCACATACTCCCACTCCCACTCCCTCCAACACTCTTCTCCTGCCCCATCACATACTCCCACTCCCACTCCCTCCAACACTCTTCTCCTGCCCCATCACATACTCCCACTCCCTCCAACACTCTTCTCCTGCCCCATCACATACTCCCACTCCCACTCCCTCCAACACTCTTCTCCTGCCCCATCACATACTCCCACTCCCACTCCCTCCAACACTCTTCTCCTGCCCCATCACATACTCCCACTCCCTCCAACACTCTTCTCCTGCCCCATCACATACTCCCACTCCCACTCCCTCCAACACTCTTCTCCTGCCCCATCACATACTCCCACTCCCACTCCCTCCAACACTCTTCTCCTGCCCCATCACACACTCCCACTCCCACTCCCTCCAACACTCTTCTCCTGCCCCATCACATACTCCCACTCCCACTCCCTCCAACACTCTTCTCCTGCCCCATCACATACTCCCACTCCCACTCCCTCCAACACTCTTCTCCTGCCCCATCACATACTCCCACTCCCTCCAACACTCTTCTCCTGCCCCATCACATACTCCCACTCCCACTCCCTCCAACACTCTTCTCCTGCCCCATCACATACTCCCACTCCTACTCCCTCCAACACTCTTCTCCTGCCCCATCACATACTCCCACTCCCACTCCCTCCAACACTCTTCTCCTGCCCCATCACATACTCCCACTCCCACTCCCTCCAACACTCCTCTCCTGCCCCATCACATACTCCCACTCCCACTCCCTCCAACACTCTTCTCCTGCCCCATCACATACTCCCACTCCCACTCCCTCCAACACTCCTCTCCTGCCCCATCACATACTCCCACTCCCTCCAACACTCCTCTCCTGCCCCATCACATACTCCCACTCCCACTCCCTCCAACACTCTTCTCCTGCCCCATCACACACTCCCACTCCCACTCCCTCCAACACTCTTCTCCTGCCCCATCACATACTCCCACTCCCACTCCCTCCAACACTCTTCTCCTGCCCCATCACATACTCCCACTCCCACTCCCTCCAACACTCTTCTCCTGCCCCATCACATACTCCCACTCCCTCCAACACTCTTCTCCTGCCCCATCACATACTCCCACTCCCACTCCCTCCAACACTCTTCTCCTGCCCCATCACATACTCCCACTCCCACTCCCTCCAACACTCTTCTCCTGCCCCATCACATACTCCCACTCCCTCCAACACTCTTCTCCTGCCCCATCACATACTCCCACTCCCACTCCCTCCAACACTCCTCTCCTGCCCCATCACATACTCCCACTCCCACTCCCTCCAACACTCTTCTCCTGCCCCATCACATACTCCCACTCCCACTCCCTCCAACACTCTTCTCCTGCCCCATCACATACTCCCACTCCCACTCCCTCCAACACTCCTCTCCTGCCCCATCACATACTCCCACTCCCTCCAACACTCTTCTCCTGACCCATCACATACTCCCACTCCCACTCCCTCCAACACTCTTCTCCTGCCCCATCACATACTCCCACTCCCACTCCCACTCCCACTCAGGACTCGCAGCAGAACTTATTGAGTTCTGGTGAACTCGACACCTTGAAACTACCAGATCAGGGACAGACAGACGGTGCCGGAGATGCTGACCACGCACTTCAGGTCAGAGTGTAATTATAATGCTACCTTATATGGTTATAGTCATCGTAGACTTCCTAATTATATATGAAATATGAAGTTTAGATAGAGAAATCAAGGTATATTTATATAAATAAATATTTATATTTTGAACATTAATCATTCGAAATTTTGGAACAAATAATGTACCTAAATTTGCATTTACAATATCATATTATATTATATTAAAAAATTCACTATAACTTTTGATTAAAACTTAATTTCTAAATCGTTGGAAATTTCTTCATATTATTAAAAAAAATATTAAATAAAATTGATAGCATTTAAATATAATAATTAATAAAATTAATAACAAGGTTAGGATTCTTAATTTAAAATAAATTCTAATTTCATAAATATCTTACAATTTCAAACATTTTCTTTATATATTTTCTCATTCGTTTTTACTTTAAAAACTATATTTTCTATATTTCTTTTTGAGTTATTAACAATTGATTTAAATCATATTTATTTTTTATTATTTAATAAAATATATGAAATATAAATTAGAAATAACTCATTAGAGAATATTGTACTGCTTTATATTTTAATTATATCTATTTTGGAATTCAATTCTGTATTTTTTGGAAATTATGTATGTATAAAAAATAATGATAAAATTAAATCATTGTTATTAACTCTTTACAGCCCAGAATCGTTTATTTTTACATTACAAATTGTCCAACATTTTTTTACTATTTTAATTTTTTATACTACATTTTATAATGTGATTTTACTATAATAAATATTAAAATATATTCTATAAATGATATGTTAAGAATTCAATTTACTAAATGTCTATATAGAATTTATTTAAATATAATATACGATTATTATAGATAAATAAGTATATATATGGTTATTTAAAGAATTTTCAGAAATTAATTTTTTGCATTATGTTAATATCGTTTATGTATTACATTAGATAACATATTAATTACATTACTATAATTTGTATAAGTAATTATAAGTTAATATTACATTAAATCATATTTTATAATTGATTTTAGATGAAAAAATAAATTAAATATTTTGTATTCATTTTTATTATTATTTGAACGAAAATTAAAATAGGCATCTTATTAAAATATGATTTACTAAATAAATACTAAATTTAACTTATATAATACTTACTTTTATATTAATCAGAATAAAAAACTCTCTTTCATGATCAAATTAATTTTAAAATTGCATTAATATTTTATTAAATTAAATATAAGATTATAAATAAGTTTTTAACATTCTTAATTTACGTAAACAATTTCTATATATGCTTAGTATTGTACTTTATTAATTAGAATTATTGATTATATAGTAACTAGATAAATCAGTTTTAATTATATTTATATGCTATATTCTAATTAACTAAATAAAATATGAAAAAATTATGATTTTAAGATTTAAAATTGATATTTGTCATTTCTAAAAAATAAATAATTTGAAATAATTTTAATAAAAAGTGTTATATGTATTCAATTATAATCAATCGAGTGATTGAATTAGTAGTAAAAGAAATCAAACAATAATACAATATTATTTATTTATGTTTTAAAAGCAGTATTTACATAGTGAAATTTCACAAACATTACACTGAAATGAGGTTCTAATAGTGTTAACATGCATATTTTTACACTCAACACAAACACATGATTTATAAGAAAATAAATAATTGGGTATGATAAACAAAGATGTACAAGGATCAATAATTGATCCTTTTTTGTAATTGTCCGTAATTTCATGAATAAGTTCAGCTTTATAATTTAGGAGGGAAAACCGTGATTACGCGGATTATTTTGTTTAAATAAAACAATGAATTTATAATGGCAATATTAAATAATATATGTTTACAATATTTTTTGGAACTACGTACAACACCATAATAGCTTCAGCTTTGATCCAAACTCCTCCCATTGGCTGATTATATTCAATTATCATTTTTCTTTCGATGCTATTGAATCTATATGCAGGCACATCAACATCCTTCCCTTTTGTTCGTCGAAAGAGAGTAAATATCCCTTTTGTCAATATATCGACGGACAACGATACCATCCGTACTGGTCACTTTGAAATTATCACCATGACAAATGCAGACATTATCAATACGAGGAAATCCTCTGGACGTTTCCTGATAGTTTCGACAAGATCTGTTCCTGTCGAAAGCAAATACCTCGCAAGCTTCAGAGAAGTAAAGTAATTATCAGTATAAACAATGTGATATTTATACAGATAATCACTTAACAACTCATTCACTATATTGAACGGAAAGCCTTCGCCAGATTGTAGAAATTATTGTAAAAAATTGAGTCGTCCAGTGAACTTTATCATACATTTATCTATCGATATATGACGTCCAGGGATGAAACTCTCTTTGAATGATTTTCCAGCTTTATTTAGTACAGTTCTGACCTGTTTTAATCGTAGTACAAACAGCAATTAATTGAGAAATCAGGTGCAAATTAAATTTAGAAACAAAGAAAAATATTAAATAAAATATTTAGATTAAAATACGCGAAAACAAGATTATTAGATTAATTATCAACTATATTTACAACTATTTAAAGTAATTAATATGTTATATAAATTACAAACACTGTTGCCTTTTTATTCATCTTCTCTGCTTTGAATGACTAACTATCTAGCTTGATCAACATTATAAATTTTGTACTCCATTATGAGAATAATAATAAAAACTGACGCCAAAGCTTCAAATATTTTAAAAAGTAGTATCACAAGCTATACGTTGTGATTTAAATATTACTACATATTTTTATTTTATTTAAATAATTTATTATTTAGTTGATTATTTAAATAAATATTTTTTAATATCAATTTTAAATGAGTATATAATTTTTTTATATTTAAGAATTGAAAAATTTGGGTTTTTATTATAAAATTGATGTTTATTAAAATGTATATATTATTGCGTATTATTCTTGAATTATATATTTAGAAGGTGATGTTTTTATAAACATAGTCAATATTTAAATATGGATATTAACATTTGTCGTATTTATGATAGTTTTAATAAATCATGTTTTATTACTTTTGCTATCCTATTTTTAAAATTAGAAACCTAATAAAAACGATGTTAACCCAATAAAAAAGATTGAATGGCTATTATTTGAAATCCTTATATTAAATATAATCAAATTTCAATAAAGATGATAAATTGGCTATATATATTTTTTTTAGATTCATTTAATTAACAATAGATATAAATTATGATAACAAATTTTTTAGTCGTGACGATTTTAGACGATGGGTTGTAATCGGTTAATAAAAGATCTCATAAAATATGTTAATAAATTTTAAATGTAAATATGAAAATCACATTTATTAGTAATAATATAAGCCAAGTTATACCTGGTCACCTATCTGTTCAATGACGTTGTATCTATAGGTAATTACACCTTGTAAGAATATACAAATATTATTTATAATTTATAGATAATTTTATTATCTTTGATAAAAAATATCACATAATAAAATATATGTAAATCACTTATAATTTTATATATAATGTAATATTTTCTATATATATAAACAATAGACAAGTGTAGCCATATTAGGATTTCTACTAATTGTTACAAATTATCATTAGTGAAATACATAATTACGTAAAACTACATTATTTACTAAAAAAAAGTATGTTGAAAGTTAATTTGAGAACTAAATCTTAAATTTATTGTTTAAACCTTGTAATATTATTATTTAAAGAGTGAAATAAATATGGTGTGTGCATGTACGATTACTACATTCTTTGGTAAATATATTTGAAATATAGATTTGAAATATATTATTTATGAATTTTTTAGATTGTTTTTTTTAAACCTACAAAAATTAAATAATATTTTATTCAACAGTTAATTATATTTAATGAATTCAATATCGATTAACAAACCGTATAAATAATACCTTACTTTGCTTCTTAAGTATGCAGAGTATGTCAGATACACTCCCACTAAATATTCTCTTTCATGTACTTAGTATTCCTTTACTGGAATCATATGTACTTTGAGTTCTATCATCGTGCATACCTCCTCTACCTACTCACCTCATAATTGCATTGAAATATTTCGAGTAAATTTGTATTTAGAATGCATATGTACTTACAATGTTATCGTGGTCTACATTCCACTGACCTACATTCCACTGACCTACATTCCACTGACCTACATTCCACTAACCTACATTCCACTGACCTACATTCCACTGACCTACGTTCCACTGACCTACGTTCCACTGACCTACGTTCCACTGACCTACATTACACTGACCTACGTTCCACTGACCTACATTCCACTGACCTACATTACACTGACCTACAGTTGTCTAAACATACCGACGTCGCAGCTTACATCGCTTACGTCGAAAACGTCCTAGGAAATGCCGAGGTATGTCGATCTATTTATAGTTTAAAAATATCTATTTTTAGCATTGTATAATCTATTTATAAAGCAAGCCGATACATATTAATGTATTTATAGTTCAAGGGAATCTTTTTTTAGTGTATTATATTAATTATGACAATTTTATAATTATTATCTAATTTCACATATTTGGTTAAATAAATTATTATCTTTTAGCAAATAAATAACTGTTTTCAATTAATTATTTAATGCCTTGATTTCTATTTTTTTATTAAATTTAAATCGTTGATTTCAGCTGTACTGGACCTGGTTTAACCCTGGATACTATCAAAAGGTTTGAACTTTCTTTTATGTATGGATATGTATGTGTTTGCGTATGATGGTATATGTGTATGTTAGTGTGTGAGTATGTGTACATATGTGTTTGCGTGTGTGTGTGTGCGTGTGAGTATGTGTACATATGTGTTAGAGAATTATAAAGATTATTGGCTAGTATTTAGATTTCATGATATATATCTTCATGCTAATACCTCCCCAACATAACCTTAAAATAACTACTTACTCCTTACTAACACCTTATTAACACTTTATATCTCTAATTACCTCACTAATTGTACAATGGTCTAACATATCCTACAAACAAACCTGCAATTTAATTTTTGCATAATTTATTTTGTATTATTTTTATTTTTGAGGAAAAATATTTTCCCATAAAAAAATATACCAAACTATTACATAACTCTGTATATACTTTTCACCCAATTCCATAACAAAACATCTCACCTCATCATAACCCCACTATCTGTCCTGATCTTCACGAGCCCTGGATAATATGCTAATCTTTATGATCCCGACAATGCCCTTTGACCTAACTGAGTCAGTATAACTGCTCGAGCACAAAGTAGGCCTTATGCATTACTTAACCTCCGACACCCTCCGATACCCTCTAACTCCCTCCTAACCTATCCAACATCCTCTATTCTAATGCCCAGTAACTACCTCTCAAACCTCTTCAAATCCCTACTTACCATTCTGACGACGGCGTGACCTTTGACCCGCAGACCAACAGCACATACGGAGCCAGATTCTCTTGGCCTTTGTCTATTATCATACCGAGAATCACGCGTGAAAAGTATATTAAGAAACTAGCGACGAGGGGATGGACAGATAAAACCCCAGAGGAGGTGGGTGTGGGTAGGGGTAGGGTGAGGGAGGTGTAGGGGTAGGGTGAGGTTGAATGTAGGAGTAGGGTGAGGATGGTGTAGGGGTAGGGTGGGTGTGGGTGGTGTAGGGATAGGGTGTGTGAGGTGTAGGGGTAGGGTGGTGTAGGGGTAGGGATAGGGTGAGGGTGGTGTAGGGGTAGGGATAGGGTGAGGGTGGTGTAGGGGTAGGTTAAAGGTAGGGGTAGGGTGGGTGTGGGTAGGGATAGGGTGAGGGAGGTGTAGGGGTAGGGTGAGGGTGGTGTAGGGGTAGGGTGAGGGTGGTGTAGGGGTAGGTTAAAGGTGGGGGTGAGGGTGAGTGTAGGAGTAGTGTGAGAGTGGGGGTAGTGGGCCGTAGAGTAAAGGTGGGGATAGAGTAGGGATAAAGGTGGTGTGAGTGTGAGGGTGTGGGTATTTTAGGTAGGGTAGGGTGTACATTGGGTGGAGGTAGGGTAATGGTGGTGGTGGAGTAGGGTACAGGGTAAAAGAGGAGTATGGTGGGGTGGAGATGAGGTAGTGGTATGGCGAATAGATGAGTAAAATGTAAATTCGTCATTTGATTGACAGGTATCTAGTGAAACCAGAACTTGCTTCACCGCCCTGAATATGAAACTTGGCAGCAAAGCTGACTACTATGGGGGCAGCTGGTTAGTGGGGGTCGCACACGTGGGTCTAGTGGAGTTCAAGGTTCACTGATAACTAGCATGCACTAACCGGAGTTATAGCTAATGACCCCGCTACTCACCGCACCCATGTCTCCGCCCTCTTAGCCATTCCTAAACCACGCCCTCAATCTACGCACGATGCCAATAACTACCCTGGATCTCTTGGGCTATGTTGAGAGGGCATGTCCCGCCATCAACACTAACAACATAATAACTTCTACATTATCTATTAGACCCCCAGTGTCTATATACTACTAGCATTGGAGATATTGTCTTTACTGCTTATCTAACTACTCTCTACTTCTCTAGCCACGCCCCTGCAATTCTAACCATGCCCCTATATCTTTAACCACGTCTCTGCTGTTCTAACCACGCCCCTACATCCCTAACCACGCCCCTACATCCCTAACCACTACCCTGCATCCCTAACCACGCCCCTACAACCCTAACTACGCCCCTACATCCCTAACCACGCCCCTGCAGCCCTAACGAGCTAGACGCCTTGATATACGGACACATCTGCGCTAACTACGATGAAGTATTTGCTAGAAAAGACCAACAATACCTAAACCATTACGCAACCTTACGTAATTTCACCGAGAGAATGAAGAAATTCACGAATACTTGGACGGAGCATAAAGTAGGACTGGGATACAATAACAAAGGGAACAAATGGGTATCGGGGGGATGATGGGTGCAAGGGGAGGTAGAGAAATGTAGGGGGGAAAGACTGAACAGTAACGTATATAATAATTATTATTATTATTAATTATTATACCCAGAATCCTGTTAACAATATATAAATATAATAAATGATAAATAAACTTTACAATTCAATTTTTTAATTATTTATTTACATATAATATATATATATTATTTATATTCAATTTATATAATATATATATTATTTATATACAGTACATATAATATATATATTATTTATATACAGTTCATATAATATATATATTATTTATATTCAGTTTATATAATATATATATTATTTATATTCAATTTATATAATATATATATTATTTATATACAGTACATATAATATATATATTATTTATATACAGTTCATATAATATATATATTATTTATATTCAGTTTATATAATATATATATTATTTATATTCAATTTATATAATATATATATTATTTATATACAGTACATATAATATATATATTATTTATATACAGTTCATATAATATATATATTATTTATATTCAGTTTATATAATATATATATTATTTATATACAGTACATATAATATATATATTATTTATATACAGTACATATAATATATATATTATTTATATACAGTACATATAATATATAGATTATTTATATATAATATATTAATATCCATAGAATTAATAAAATGTAAATATTAATTTCTGTAGTTTAATAAATTAATGTTTATATTTGTTGCTCACATTAATATTAATATTAATAAAAACCTTAAAAATCATCAACCAACAACCAGCCTGTAAGAGTAGAGTTGGCGATCTGACCGTTACTTGAAATGTGTCTAGTATATTAACGGAGATTACCCTCGATCTCACAATTACAGGTAGATTGTGCGTTATAATATATAGTTATATAGTATATATATATATATATATAGCATGTATATATATGTAAATTCATTTAAATTAATATATAATATATTATAAAATAGTCTTTATAAACTGTATAATATTTAAATAAATGTAAAATTACTAATTTAATTTTGTTCTTCTGTTGTATATTTAATGAATTGTACAAACGTTTATGATTACGTCACCAGTAGATGACGTTATAATACATACAAAAATATAGAGGAGAGTCATATATGATCGTAATAATATATTTATATATAAAACTTTAAATATTTTATATAATTTTCTATATAATATATTTTATATAATGAGATATTATATATACTGTAGAATATATATATATATATATATATATATATTAGAATAATAATATATATACTAGTAATGTGTGAATTAATATTTGGTCTTGAGACGAATATGAATTAGTTACAATGAAAATATAATCTGTAATATGTTAGTTACCGTTTTAGTTCATATAACCAAAACTTTAATAGTTACAAGCTTACTTTAAATTATAACCATTTATGGCATAATAAAATTGTATTTAATAATTAGTTACAAGCGTACTATAGATTGTAACCTGTAGGTTACATCTGTACTATAGATTGTAACCACATGTAGTTACATGTGATCTGAATTTGGTTCCCTGGGTGTACGTTTTCGAATTGACATGTCGTTACCAGAAGACAATTGCTAGACTGAAGTGAATAAATCATAAAATCATATCCTTCTGTTGCTAACTCTTTTCCAAGCGATCTCATCTTCTTATTGTGATAAATAACTACATTATAATATTTCCTACTAAAATACCCTCTTCCCTCTTCTTTAAAATAATAACTCCTTATATGATTCCTTTAGTATTGTTCAAAATAAAATCACACAAATAATATAAACTATTTCTCAATTCCAATTATCTCCACATCCTCATCCTCATTGTAATACTTTCCTCTAAACAAATGCATTACATTTCCTTACTTCCAGCCATCATTATCCATTTAATCCATCTCTATTAATTGTTTCCTGTCACTGTTTCCGATAATTTCTTACTTATTTCCTATTAATTCTCCTATACATAGAAAACATTTTCCTTTTCTACCATTTTACAGTCCTAGTTTGAAGTTACCTCATCATTTATACTTTTAGCTATTACACCTACGTTGTAGGTCCTACATTGTAGGTCCTACAACCCCCCGTTCTTGTTAAATTGCTCTCCTAAGTTAATTAATGTGCCGTAGGAAAATATTACAATTATTAAATGTTATACGATCATATATTAAACAAAGTGATTTATAGTTGATGAGATCAACGAGGGAATACATATTAATAACTCATGGATACTTACTTAATTACTGTATTACTTAATTACTCAATACTTATAATAATAAAGAAGTAATGGTTGAATAGATTGAATTGGAATAATGTAGATGGTGATGGCTGGAAGTATGGAGAAGTACTGTATTTGTTTAGAGGAGAGTATGTAAGTAACATGTATGATAATGTTTAGAAATCAGAATTTAAAGGATATATCGGTGGGTTGTTTTAACAAAGAGAAAGTATGTGTATATAGCGATAGATGGAATGAAAATGTTATTGTTTGGGAATGATTGAGGTATAAAGAGAGATAAGGACGTGGAGATGATTATAAATAAAAAAGAATTTAGTTTATTTGGTGAGATTTATTTAGATAGAGATATATTTAGATTCTAATGGACTGGATGAAGAAGATGATGGGTTGTTGATTGGAAGAGGTTATTTCAAATAAGAAAGATTATAATGTAGAAAGATTTGATAAGGATAAAAAGATGAGATTGTTTGGGGGGATTTATTTGCAAATAAATTAAATAGGTATGTTAAACTATAGTATGTTATTAGTTATAGTGTATATAGCATATAACTAAACTTAAATATTACCAGATATTAATGATTTCAACTTTTATTCCTGAGAAGCATTCTCTAGCCGATTCTAGATTCTACGGTCACGTCCCTTTTAAAAATAACAATCATATATATGTATTCCTATTAATAGAACATTCTTCAAAATAAAATCTTAGTTGCTTTATTATATACCTTGTGTGTAAATATTATATTCTTATATTCGATTATATCCGTAACTTTAAAAATGTTATTCTTTTTTAGATAGATTAAATAGATTGTTTGTATTTTATAGTTTAGCGATATTATTTTATTTTGTATGCATTTGTTTGTAGTTATTCTTATAGTTTTTGTATGTAATGTTAGCCCATATTTATATATATAACATTATGAGGGGTAACATTAAGGAATCAAGGAATCAACATTAAATAATTATATAATTATATTAATGAAAACGAAGATACAAATTTAGATAATAACAAAATATTCAGAAATACGTTTTTTTACAAATATTATATTCTTACCTCTATAATAGAAATCAAATAATCAAAATAAATAATAAAAACTCCAGTCTATTACGCCGACGTTCTGCATGAATATCAATTTTAAATCCGCTATTGTTTATAATTTGTATTAATCATATATATATATATATATATATATATATATATATATATATATATACTTATATATATATAAATATATATATATATATATATATATATTGATGAATCATCAAATTACCAATTAGTGATATTTTCTGTTGATAAATCTATCTATGTAAATATTACAAACACACGTGATCCGAATAGAAAATTAGTTAACAATATAAATAAATTAAAATCTGATACCAAATTAAAATTAAATATAAATAAAAGTAAAATATTAAATTATAATGATGATACATTTGAGATATTAAAATTAATCATACAATAATAGAAAATATCATAAATTATATAATTAATTAAAATTATGATTTCAAAATAACGAAGAGAGTAGATAATATTTAAAAATAAAAAAAATATAAATTTTCATTAACAAAATAATATTATTGAAAATGTAGCTATATGTCTTATTCTTATACTAATAATAATAATAATAATAATAATTAATATATTTAATTTTGTATAAAAATAGAACACATTTGAGATAAATTGTCTACATAAAAAGCAGGAATGTGGATAAGTTCCGTCATGTGAATAACATAATCATCATAACGCATCAATTAGTAACTGAAATACTGTAATATTTTACTTGGTGACATATATTAACGATTTCAAGTTGAATAACGGGTAATGTAGTTAAGTGATCAATAATCATCGGATTAGTATCGGGATCCGCAATATGGGTGGGATGTGTTAATGCCCTGGGCAACTAAACCGTTACGGGCTTTAATAGATTAGCTGTCACGTGATTGGCCGTGTTAAGCGGTGAAAATCAGTCCTTGCGAGCTAATAGAACTAATCCCTTATAACGTACATATATGTACGACCGCTATGAGTCATATCAGTTTCTAATCATATCTATAATATCCAATTATCTAATGGGATAATTAGAAACCGTATAACATGTATAGCTAATACAAAGTTAAAGTAAACTATTACTACTATTTTCTATTATTCGTAATTGCCAGTATGCAAACCGTTTTGTTATTAATAATGAATATTAATTCATTATAATAGTTTCTTTAAAGAAAAAATGCGGAGAAATACGTTTTTATATTTAATTATTTTTGGTATTTTTAAACATTGAAATATTTTATAATACTATATTTATATATAATATAAATGTTATATATCACCTAGTGAATGTATATATTCCATATATATGGATCTTAACTTAAGTGTTGTAGTTTCCTTGTATTTCTTAAATGTATGCAATTTCACAATGATAACTATAAATGAATATTAATTGAAATCAACTATTCTACTTAATATATGTATTGACGACAATATATATATATATATATATATATATATATATATATATATATATAATTCCTATATGAATGTAATTTTATGAAGAAATATATAATATATATTTATTAAATAATATACTAATAAATACAAATATTTCAGTATTTCTGTTTATCTAAATATATATATATATATATATATTATAAAGTTATTACTATCCCAAGAAACCAGATGATGTAACTATTATAAATTATTATATAATTATTTTAAATAAAATAAAATCATAATATAATTTATATACAAATGAAAATATATTTAATTATTTTTTTATAACATCCAGAATTAATGTATATGGTGAATTGTATTGCAATAAGTATATGTAATAAACATAAAATAAGTATATTTTAAATAAAATAAATAGTTTTGCTTTTATTATATTAAAAAACAAAAATTACCTTTAGAAGGTTTTCTGGAATATTATCCTTATTATGCAATTATTATAATTCAACAATTAAAAACTATATACCATTTAAAATATATTTTCAATGTCTCCATTACGAAAGCGTAAACTAATAAGTGTACGCCGTACTCTGTACGTACAGAGTATGACGTACAATGTACAGTATACACTAATTAGTGTACGCCGTACTCTGTACGTAAATAGTATGACGTACAGTGTACCCTGTACAGTATACACTAATTAGTGTACGCCGACAATGTAATCATAAGCGATTAATAACACACACACACACACATATATATATATATATATATATATATATATATATATATATATATATCCAAATCTCTCCATTCGTGCATAACTATTGTAATCCCAGCCCGAGGACATACGCATACTCTTGTTCTACCTACCGATTAATCGTTTCAAGTTAGAAGGGGCATATCGAACGGGAATAACAGATATTCAATTATTAGATAGACAATTATTTGAACCATTTGGTATTACATAATAAGGAGAATAACCGTTGATGTAATAGTCTTATAAATCAGATGTGCTCACAATAATTAAGAATAACGTAAATGAAATGTGCACTCGTGGAATGTCTCAAGCAATTGTATTATATTATTATACTATATAAGATGTATATTATGTATACATTTTACTATAAATAACACCCAGCTAATATAATGTAATACGAATTTTGTAAACCCAGTAAATATAGTGATGTAATACCAAGAAAAAGGTGATATAAGAGTTTTAAACTTTGAAAACATATGTTTTTACTATTCCATATTACCAGATGATGTAACTATTAGAAAATTATAATATAATTATTTAAAATAAAAAATAAGTATAATATACAATTAATTTATATACAATTAAAATATATTTTATAATATAATAAACTAATAACTCAAATAGTTTTCTGGTCTATATCTAAGAAATCATGGTTGAATCCAGGTCATTTTAGCTTTTTTCCTATATAATTTAATAAAAGTGAAAACAAATTGTATTTGCTTAAAATATATTATTTTTATTTTTTATTTAAAATAATTTTATAATATTATAGAATTTTGATATCATCTGGATATTGGGATGTAGGGTAGATGTAATATCAGGCAAACAAAGTTATATATTTGTGATATAATAAAGTGATTTAAGACAAATAAATAATGTCATGTTAAAGTGATAACAACAAAATACAAAATTATATAAAGAAATAATGAACATTCAAAAAGGAAACAATATACATTGTTTGCTCTAAATATATATTCCTGTGAATCCAACCAGGTCATTTTAGTTA
The DNA here is from genome assembly GCA_964035775.1 of Osedax frankpressi. Lineage (NCBI taxonomy): Eukaryota > Metazoa > Annelida > Polychaeta > Sabellida > Siboglinidae > Osedax > Osedax frankpressi. The sequence goes on from OZ038318.1 coordinate 11,893,569, forward strand.
TTTGTTTCCTTAAAAAATATATTACATTTATTTTGTATTTAAAATTATATTATAAGATTGTAGTTACAATAGTTACAATAGTTACATAAAAGTCACATAATCGATTTTTTGGGTTGTTAATACTTATTTAAATAAACAGTTGTAGTATAGGGAAACATATCATATAACAAATTACATTATATTTATTTTAAATAATAAGTTTATATAATAATATAATAATATAATATAAATATATACAGATTGCTAGTAATATTGCATAACTATCTTATATTGCGTAATACTATTAAAATACCATCTTGCTATTACATCATCAAAAGATATGCAGGGTGTGTTATATAAAAAAGGGCGTATATCGTTGTATAAGAAATTAAATAGTTTCTAAGGAAATTACGAATGTTGTGCACAATTTCTATTGTTCATATTACATAATATAGATGATTAGTAAGAGCTATTGTTTCACCGTGTGTGCTTTATGGACGATTACACAATACCATGCAATATATGTATACACATCAAGTACATACTTTAATAATAGTATATATACTATTATTACTGAAATTACAATCAAATGATGTAATTATGAAATACTTAAATATAAATAAATTCCACATATTTTAAATTTTAAAATTTCACACATCCAGGTCATTTTTATTTTTTTGTTATATAATAAAAGTGAAAATATTTGTATTTCATTAAAAATGTATTATATGATTATTTATTTAAAGTAATTATATAAGATTGTGCAATAGTTACATCACCTGGTTTTGCGAGCAAAATATACAATTATACAATCTTATATTATTAAAAAAAATATATATATTTTTAATGCATATCAAATTATTTTACTTTTTATTTTCACCAAAAAAACTTTTTTATAGTATATTATTTTAAATAAAAAATATGTTAAATTTATTTATATAATCACAATACATTATTCTCATTTGCTGCAAAGTAATTAAAATAAGTGGAGTTATGTAAAATATGTTAGTATACTACATTTGTTTAGACACATATGTCTAAAAAATAAAAAATCATATAAAATAAATTATTAAATTAAAAAATGAATTAACTTATAGGAATGCAACTACTTTGATTATCTTAAATATCTGATTTCAAGTCATACATAATAAATAACCTATGATCATTTTATAATATATAATGAAATGCATATATATATATATATATATATATATTATACATTTCAAATATATTTAAATTTATAAATAATGTTATATTTTAATTTAAAGTTTATATATATATATATATATATATATATATATATCATCTTTATGTAAATATTATTAGAATATAAATGATATCAAATATTACCAGAAAACAATGCAGTGGGTTCATTTTTAAAGTATGTAATATTGCTGTTATTTGATTTAAATTGTATAAGATATAGAATATAATTATATTTTTAATGCCCAGGAAACCATCCAGGTTATTATATCATTTTATTATATAATAAAAATGAAAATATATTTATTTGGTTTCAAATCATATTGCTACTTTTTATTTAAAATAATTATATAAGATTGTATAATAGATATATCATCTAGTTTCTTGGGTAGATCCAATATTAATATAATTTTAGCGAGATTCGTCTGATTTAATTTTTGTAACTAAATTAATACTTCTTACAGTATTTTATAATACAATATATTTTTTAATTGGTAATTTCTTATATTATAAATACATTTTATAATATGCTAAATAAATGTATATATTACTATTACATTATAAAAAATATAGTGTTATAAATAATGGGATATGTTAATTATTGAACAATTTTGAGTAAAATCTTTATATTAATAGGGATGAGGA
>OZ038318.1:11903095-11908095 GCA_964035775.1 Osedax frankpressi
TATATAGTATTAGATAAAAGTAGAGTGTAAGTCATTTTGATTGTGTTTTAGTAGTGAGTGAGTATTTGTATTATTTTCATTGGTAACAGTTATGGGTAGTTTATTCCGAGTGAGTGAGTGAATGAGTGAGTGGGTGAGTGAGCTTAGTGTTTTAGTAGTGGGTGAGTGAGTTTAGTGTTTTAGGAGTGAGTGGGTGATTGAGTGAGTGAGTGAGTGAATTTAGTGTTTTAGGAGTTAGTGAGTATTTGTATTATTTTCATTGGTAACAGTTATGGGTAGTTTATTCCGAGTGAGTGAGTGAATGAGTGAGTGGGTGAGTGAGCTTAGTGTTTTAGTAGTGGGTGAGTGAGTTTAGTGTTTTAGGAGTGAGTGGGTGATTGAGTGAGTGAGTGAGTGAGTGAATTTAGTGTTTTAGGAGTGAGTGAGTATTTGTATTATTTTCATTGGTAACAGTTATGGGTAGTTTATTCCGAGTGAGTGAGTGAATGAGTGAGTGGGTGAGTGAGCTTAGTGTTTTAGTAGTGGGTGAGTGAGTTTAGTGTTTTAGGAGTGAGTGGGTGATTGAGTGAGTGAGTGAGTGAGTGAATTTAGTGTTTTAGGAGTGAGTGAGTATTTGTATTATTTTCATTGGTAACAGTTATGGGTAGCTTATTCCAAAGTTGTGGACAATTGTTTGTTATGTCTTGTTTAAGGAGTTTTTTATTGGATGACCTTAGATTATTTTTAGTTTTAATTTAATTGATTCGCTCATATATTTAGGGATATCAGTTTTCAGTGCGGTGAGTGGATGAGTAAGTCAATGAGTCAGTGAGTCAGTGAGTCAGTGAGTCAATGAGTCAGTGAGTCAGTGAGTATATGTACTCGTGTAACAATACTAATTGTATTCTTTTATAATAATGGAGATACAAATTCGTAAATATGAATAAGAATAAATACTCGTATTACTATATTCTTATCAAGAGCTTATTAAGAGCGTATCGAGAGCGTACAGAATGTGTGGTATTTAAATAAGTCTGAGTAATATACTCGCTAGTTGAATCAATAACTATATTGATAATTATAATATAACGCGTTTTATATATATTCATATATTCATATATATATATATATATATATATATATATATATATATATATATATATATATATATATATATATAGATTGGAACCAATAATAATGATTATAAGGTTTATTATATAATATAATATAACACACATGTATCCTCAGATTTCTATAATGATTTATTATATATATCAATAACTCAAATAACAATATTCTTGGTGTGTGATCTATGTATTGTCTATAACTGGATTGACAATAAACATATTGTCTATGAATAACGATAATGAATTAACGGTGCCCCCCGTTTTATCTTTGACTCCTTTGTTGTTGTAATAGTAAGAGAAGACGACGACTTGAAGACGTGAGAGATATTCTAGCGGTCGAGAAGTGGAGGGGACGAGGATAGGGAGGGGACGAGGATAGGGAGGGGGAGGATAGGGAGGGGGAGGATAGGGAGGGGGAGGATAGGGAGGGGGAGGATAGGGAGGGGGTATTACTAAGTATAGTGGGATATCACGTTGTTTTAGTAGGTGTGAATAAGGAATACAAAAGTATAGCGGTTAGTGATACTTGAATGACAATGACTACGATGATGATGATAAGGACGAGTGTAGAGAGTGTAGAGGTAGAGAGTGTAGAGGTAGAGAGTGTAAAGGTAGAGAGTATAGAGGTAGAGAGTGTAGAGGTAGAGAGTGTAAAGGTAGAGAGTATAGAGGTAGAGAGTGTAGAGGTATAGAGTGTAGAAGTAGAGAGTGTAGAGGTAGAGAGTGTAAAGGTAGAGAGTGTAGAATAGAGCGTATAGAGGTAGAGAGTGTAGAGGTAGAGAGTATAGAGGTAGAGAGTGTAGAGGTATAGAGTGTAGAGGTAGAGAGTATAGAAGTAGAGAGTGTAGAGGTAGAGAGTGTAGGTGTAGAAAGTGTAAAGGTAGAAAGTGTAGAGGTGGAGAGTGTAGAGGTAGAGAGTGTAAAGGTAGAGAGTGTAGAATAGAGCGTATAGAGGTAGAGAGTGTAGAGGTAGAGAGTATAGAGGTAGAGAGTGTAGAGGTATAGAGTGTAGAGGTAGAGAGTGTAGAAGTAGAGAGTGTAGAGGTAGAGAGTGTAGGTGTAGAAAGTGTAAAGGTAGAAAGTGTAGAGGTGGAGAGTGTAGAGTTGGAGAGTGTAGAATAGAGAGTGTAGAGGTAGATAGTGTAGAGGTAGAGAGTGTAGAGGTAGAGAGTTTAGAGGTGGAGAGTGTAGGTGTAGAGAGTGTAGTGGTAGAGATCATAGAGGTAGAGAGTGTAAAGAGAGAGTGGATTGGTAGAGAGATCAATGAATTGTGTAGTAAATCTAAAACATAGACAATGCTGTATTCAATTATTACCGTAGTTCATAACAATATATTGTTAAGAACATAATAATATATTGTTAAGAACTATAATTCATCTTAAAACTAATATTTTATATAGTTTATAGTATTATTATAATTCTATTATTATTTTTTACATGTAAATAAATAGATATTATAATAATTTTAGGTTTTAATTTCTTATTATTATAATTCTTAACATTACATTACATAATTTGTTATATAATAATACCGCATATTACTTACAATATAATATATTATCAAATTCCTATAAATCAATTAATAATAATAAAATATATATTTTTTAAAGAAATTATAATACCTTATACGAATTGATATATTGATATGACTTAATATAACTAATTATAAACCTGATACATTGGATAACAGTCTTATATTATAAGCTATATTATATGTATTTAGTTTATACACTAATAAGTTGATTATATTTGCAATGGATAAGAAAAATTGTAATATTTCTCTATTGTATTGCATATATATTAATTAACTGTAAATGTAAATGTTTATAAAGTATATTTATTATGTATAAAATATACATCTCTATCAATAAATATTAATTTATATTTATGTTATATTGGTATTACAGTTTATTATATAAACTTAATATATTCTTGTATATAAGTAATTAATAAAATCACATATCCATATTCAATAATAAAATAAGATATATTTGTAAACAATTAAATCTACAAGATTTATTTCCATTATAATTTGTGTAGTTGATGAAAGTAATTAGTAAACTCGTTAAATAATTAATTACTCAGATAAACGACAATCTTCTCTTAATTGCATTTGTGATCGGAAATTTTGATTAGACGAATTTGATTTGATTGTTAAAATATTAGTATTCAGTAAATTAAAACAATAGTTACAAACGATAATTCAAAATGATTAGCATCTAAAATATTTATATATATTTTATAGCATTAATTTAATATTATTGTACTTCTATATAATTATAGATACATAAAATAACAGACATTTATAAACATTTGTATTTTAGTAATATTATAAATTTTATAATTAAAGATTACATCTCGACATTAATATTTTGAACCAACAATACAATAGATTATTAATTATTACAAATAAATAATAAAACTATAGTTTTAAAGTAACAAAATGTCACATTGCCTAACGCTATTAGACACCGAGAACATATCAATATTACATATATGAACTGTATCTATAGTTGACTGTAAAGTGTTTATTATTAAAGAGTACGCTATAAATAAATAATGAATAAATAAATAATAATGAACTCTAAATGCATCGATGTTTATGATATCGAGGTTATAGATTCATAATATGAAATTTTACTAAAAATGAAATTAGATAGCAAGGATTTCAATTAGATAGGTAAGGTTGTAATTAGTGTTAACAAATCCTACATTGTTAGCAAATAATGATTGTACTTTAATATTAGAGATTCTTTATTAAGTACTTTTGTGATATTATTTATTTATAATAATTATTATTATTTATAATAATATTTAATAAGTATTTCGCAAAATGTAATTTCCTAATTCTATAAATCGAAAGGATAATATTTTAAAATAAAATAATACAATCATATTTTATAATACTAATACTTTTAAATAAGTTTATAATTATATTGATTTATTTATTACGTTCTTTAATTTATTAATTTTAATTTATTTCATTTATCATTAATAAATCAATTATGAACAATAAATGATTAATGACAATATATTACGTTTGTAATTGCATTTCAAATATGTTCTATAACGAGTATTTTCAACAGGATGCTGTCATGGGATATGCAAATTAGTAAAAAAAAAAAGGTGTAGTAGTACTTCTGCTATTATACAATAGTACCTTATCGTAACAAAATGACATTTCGAATCGAATACTCATTTTAATTGCGATTCTAATTAATGGGCTGTTATGTATTAGTGACAGTCGATTAAGGAAGAGCGGGAAGTGCGATATTCACCGCTTTAGGTATAGCGGGAACACTTCGGGTATGGCCCACTAGTAATTAATCGACGATTAGCGGTAATGTGTTCTCCTCTAGGCCGATGTACAGTTCCGTGTTGTCACATCCTTGCTATGTCCATGTTGTGAGGTAGGTGAGCATATATGATACATTATAATGCGAATTTACATGTAATTATAAGTAATTATATAATATATAAGTCGGATAATATTATATAATATATAGACATAATGTTGATATTATATATAATATATAGTATATAATAGTTATTTATAATTTGGTAGATTTTAACCAAATATCTACAAAAAAATTGTGATATTATATTTTATTAACTTTGCACGATAACATTTATTTTTTATAAACAGATAAATAGTATAGTAAGTATAGTAAGTCTATTTGCAATGATACTTCATAAAACATGTACACATTGAGGCTATTCTTATATCATTGTTTTATTATTTCATTTATTATAATATAATATATAATATATATTAACACTATCTTATTTCGTACACAAAATAATATTTATAAGCTTTATTTTTCTATAAAGTAAACTCAAGTCAAATCAAGTAATATAAGTAAGATATTAAAATCTAAAAGCTATTACAGAAAT
>OZ038318.1:11910595-11947116 GCA_964035775.1 Osedax frankpressi
TAAAACGAAATAAAAAAACTTATTGTACTATAACCTAGAAATTAAAAAAACAAATAGATTTCATAAAAATAATAACTTATTTATTTAATAGATTATTGTTTTATTAATCTATATATTTTATATATATATTTCATAAAAAATTGTTATCTGTAATACAAATAGTAACGACTAAACAATGACTAATTACTTTATATTCCATCAGGTGATTTTAACGGTCACCTGTATTGTTATTATGGCTTGTAAAGACTAGATGTACCCGAGATGAGGAGATGGTCATAAAGGATTCGCCATCAATTAACAATAAACGTTAATTAGAATCACCTCACAGACTCCACGGGGGGAGGGGGAGGGAGTAGAGGGGTAAGAGTAACATAGACGACTGAGGGGTATTCATGTGCATCCAGGATCGTAAACAATGCTATTTGAAAACAATAGCTGCACTAGATAATAATGGCTGCCCTAGAGACAGGTGATCCGCTGATAAATTGACCAACACGCGTTCAAATGGTCTTTACGACTTATGGCCGTTGAGATGAAACAGAGAATTGCGCACGCCATCCTTTGTCATCCTTTGTCATCAATAAATACCTATTTTAACTGTTATTTGAGTGAAAGTTATGTAATTCAACCGGTAATTAAGATATAAATTGACTTCCCATGATAATTGAGGATATATTTTGAATATATTGTTCATTTTAGTATTCTCTTAATATGCTAACAATTGTACTTTATTTGCTCTAACAAATGTATTATAGGAATTATTAAGAGTTAGGTAATAGGTAATCATTTTATGTGTAAACAAATATTAACAAAATAATAAAAAAGAAATTATGTAATGCAAAAAATGTATTTACCTTGATGTTTTTTAAGGATATATAGATTTTATAAATTCAGACGATATTTCTTATAAAAGTTTATTTAGTAAAATAATATTATATATATAGACATCAAAATATATATCGTATTTAATTTCTATTTCTTATTTTGAAAATAAACTACTATTTTATGTAACTATAAATAATATTATAGTTTATATGATAACATTGAAATATTAAATAAACATATAATTATAAACATTTTATTTTGTATTTAAAATAATTATTTAAAAGCATGTATAATAGTTTAAAATCTGATTATTTATTGGATATCCATGGATACAGTCAAGAGAGTAAAGTAACTTCTTTGTTTAAACACTCTCAGTGAAATATAAACTCTACTAAAGTTATAAATTTAACTACAAATTGTTAATGTTAGTTGAATAGGGTTAATCATTTTCTAATCTATATAGTTCCTATATATTTATGTGAACAAAATTTCTGTATAAATCATACTGATTCAAATCCCTACATAGTTAGAAATATTTAATTAAAATTTAATTAACCCTTTACCACCTATATCCAATAGCGCCATTCTTCTGAATATCATATAGATAATAGTGGAACTTATATTTCAATGTGTAAATAAACTTAAATTTTGTTATTATAATAAAGTATTAATTAATATATTTATTAAATTTATAAATTAGATATTTAACATTAATTCAACTACTTTTATTTGATTATATTTATATTCTTAATTTAAGTTTATACTAAATTATATAGAAATAAATTTGGGCAATAACAATAAATAATTGTTGAATAAATAAATATTAATTGTATTAATTAATTATTGTTCTCGTAGAATTGATTGAATTCTATTATATTTATGTAATCTTCTAATACAAACGCAAACATGTAATACAATTATTAATACTATTAGTAATACACAATCGTTGATACTTTATTGAACTTTTAGGTTCAACATTACATTAGATAGAAACACATATTATACAAACATATAATTATTTATAATCAATTATTTCTATTATGATTACTATATAATTATATGAAAAATATAGAATTTCAATGACATTTATATATTTTCTGCATATATGTTAACTGTATTCATTTAATTAATTTATGTTAATTAAATTAGTTGGTAATCCCGTTGGTTCCTTATGGTAATCTTGAGTACACCTATAGTGTACTACTATAGTATACAAATGTCTTGAATTGTAATCGAATTTTACATACAATCTAATATAATAATATTCCATTAATAATTCTGCCTAATTATAAATATGATAATATAATAATTATAAGATGATTGATAATGATAATGAAATAATTAAGACTGCCAATATTTACATATGATTAATATATAATATATATCAAATATATATATATATATATATATATATATAATCTTAAAATATTTTATAATAATTCAGAGTTTACAATAGTAATTATTTGAATAGTTTAACTTACTTTAAAACATAATCGAAGCTTAATTTAAAACATAATGCATATCTTATATATTATAATATAATTTCTGTATAAAAAGAGAACATTTGTATTTCTAAAAGTATAACATTATATAATATATCAATCAACAATTTATAAATTAAATTTAGATTATTTTAATTTAATAAAATATTGATGAGTCATTACAAGTTAATTTAATAAATAATAACATATTTATTTACAAGTTAATTTAATAAGAGATAACATATTTACAAATTAATTTAATAAGAGATAACATATTTATTTACAAGTTAATTTAATAAGAGATAACATATTTATTTACAAGTTAATTTAATAAGAGATAACATATTTACAAGTTAATTTAATAAGCGATAACATATTTATTTACAAGTTAATTTAATAAGAGGTAACATATTTATTTACAAGTTAATTTAATAAGAGATAACATATTTATTTACAAGTTAATTTAATAAGCGATAACATATTTATTTACAAGTTAATTTAATAAGAGATAACATATTTATTTACAAGTTAATTTAATAAGAGATAACATATTTATTTACAAGTTAATTTAATAAGTAATAACATATTTATTTACAAGTTAATTTAATAAGAGATAACATATTTATTTACAAGTTAATTTAATAAGTAATAACATATTTATTTACAAGTTAATTTAATAAGAGATAACATATTTATTTACAAGTTAATTTAATAAGCGATAACATATTTATTTACAAGTTAATTTAATACGATATAACATATTTATTTATAAGTTTATTTAATAAGAGATAACATATTTATTTACAAGTTAATTTAATAAGAGATAACATATTTATTTACAAGTTAATTTAATAAGAGATAACATATTTATTTACAAGTTAATTTAATAAGAGATAACTTATTTATTTACAAGTTAATTTAATAAGAGATAACATATTTACAAGTTAATTTAATAAGAGATAACATATTTATTTACAAGTTAATTTAATAAGAGAAAACATATTTATTTACAAGTTAATTTAATAAGAGATAACATATTTATTTACAAGTTAATTTAATAAGAGAAAACATATTTATTTACAAGTTAATTTAATAAGAGATAACATATTTATTTATGAGGTTAATTTAATAAGAGATAACATATTTACAAGTTAATTTAATAAGAGATAACATATTTATTTACAAGTTAATTTAATAAGAGATAACATATTTATTTACAAGTTAATTTAATAAGAGATAACATATTTATTTATAAGTTAATTTAATAAGAGATAACATATTTACAAATTAATTTAATAAGAGATAACATATTTATTTACAAGTTAATTTAATAAGAGATAACATATTTACAAGTTAATTTAATAAGTGATAACATATTTATTTACAAGTTAATTTAATAAGAGATAACATATTTATTTACAAGTTAATTTAATAAGTGATAACATATTTATTTACAAGTTAATTTAATAAGAGATAACATATTTATTTACAAGTTAATTTAATAAGAGATAACATATTTATTTACAAGTTAATTTAATAAGAGATAACATATTTATTTACAAGTTAATTTAATAAGAGATAACATATTTACAAGTTAATTTAATAAGAGATAACATATTTACAAGTTAATTTAATAAGAGATAACATATTTATTTACAAGTTAATTTAATAAGAGAAAACATATTTATTTACAAGTTAATTTAATAAGAGATAACATATTTATTTACAAGTTAATTTAATAAGAGAAAACATATTTATTTACAAGTTAATTTAATAAGAGATAACATATTTATTTATAAGTTAATTTAATAAGAGATAACATATTTACAAGTTAATTTAATAAGAGATAACATATTTATTTACAAGTTAATTTAATAAGAGATAACATATTTATTTATAAGTTAATTTAATAAGAGATAACATATTTATTTACAAGTTAATTTAATAAGAGATAACATATTTACAAGTTAATTTAATAAGAGATAACATATTTATTTACAAGTTAATTTAATAAGTGATAACATATTTATTTACAAGTTAATTTAATAAGAGATAACATATTTATTTACAAGTTAATTTAATAAGTGATAACATATTTATTTACAAGTTAATTTAATAAGAGATAACATATTTATTTACAAGTTAATTTAATAAGAGATAACATATTTATTTACAAGTTAATTTAATAAGAGAAAACATATTTATTTATAAGTTAATTTAATAAGAGATGACATATTTATTTACAAGTTAATTTAATAAGAGAAAACATATTTATTTATAAGTTAATTTAATAAGAGATAACATATTTATTTACAAGTTAATTTAATAAGAGATAACATATTTACAAGTTAATTTAATAAGAGATAACATATTTACTTATAAGTTAATTTAATAAGAGATAACATATTTATTTACAAGTTAATTTAATAAGTGATAACATATTTACAAGTTAATTTAATAAGAGATAACATATTTATTTACAAGTTAATTTAATAAGAAATAACATATTTATTTACAAGTTAATTTAATAAGAGATAACATATTTATAAGTTAATTTAATAAGAGATAACATATTTATTTACAAGTTAATTTAATAAGAGATAACATATTTATTTACAAGTTAATTTAATAAGAGATAACATATTTATTTACAAGTTAATTTTATAAAAGATAACATATTTATTTACAAGTTAATTTAATAAGTGATAACATATTTACAAGTTAATTTAATAAGAGATAACATATTTATTTACAAGTTAATTTAATAAGAGATAACATATTTATTTACAAGTTAATTTAATAAGAGATAACATATTTATTTACAAGTTAATTTAATAAGTGATAACATATTTACAAGTTAATTTAATAAGAGATAACATATTTATTTACAAGTTAATTTAATAAGAGATAACATATTTATTTACAAGTTAATTTAATAAGAGATAGCATATTTACTTACAAGTTAATTTAATAAGAGATAACATATTTATTTACAAGTTAATTTAATAAGAGATAACATATTTACTTACAAGTTAATTTAATAAGAGATAACATATTTACTTACAAGTTAATTTAATAAGAGATAACATATTTACAAGTTAATTTAATAAGAGATAACATATTTACAAGTTAATTTAATAAGAGATAACATATTTACAAGTTAATTTAATAAGAGATAACATATTTACAAGTTAATTTAATAAGAGAAAACATATTTATTTACAAGTTAATTTAATAAGAGATAACATATTTACTTACAAGTTAATTTAATAAGAGATAACATATTTATTTACAAGTTAATTTAATAAGAGATAACATATTTACAAGTTAATTTAATAAGAGATAACATATTTATTTACAAGTTAATTTAATAAGAGATAACATATTTACTTACAAGTTAATTTAATAAGAGATAACATATTTATTTACAAGTTAATTTAATAAGAGATAACATATTTACAAGTTAATTTAATAAGAGATAACATATTTATTTACAAGTTAATTTAATAAGAGATAACATATTTACAAGTTAATTTAATAAGAGATACCATATTTACTTACAAGTTAATTTCATAAGAGATAACATATTTACAAGTTAATTTAATAAGAGATAACATATTTACTTACAAGTTAATTTAATAAGAGATAACATATTTACAAGTTAATTTAATAAGAGATAACATATTTACAAGTTAATTTAATAAGAGATAACATATTTACAAGTTAATTTAATAAGAGATAACATATTTACAAGTTAATTTAATAAGAGAAAACATATTTATTTACAAGTTAATTTAATACGATATAACATATTTATTTATAAGTTTATTTAATAAGAGATAACATATTTATTTACAAGTTAATTTAATAAGAGATAACATATTTATTTACAAGTTAATTTAATAAGAGATAACATATTTATTTACAAGTTAATTTAATAAGAGATAACTTATTTATTTACAAGTTAATTTAATAAGAGATAACATATTTATTTACAAGTTAATTTAATAAGAGATAACGTATTTATTTACAAGTTATTTTAATAAGAGATAACATATTTATTTACAAGTTAATTTAATAAGAGATAACATATTTACAAGTTAATTTAATAAGAGATAACATATTTATTTACAAGTTAATTTAATAAGAGAAAACATATTTATTTACAAGTTAATTTAATAAGAGATAACATATTTATTTATAAGTTAATTTAATAAGAGATAACATATTTACAAGTTAATTTAATAAGAGATAACATATTTATTTACAAGTTAATTTAATAAGAGATAACATATTTATTTACAAGTTAATTTAATAAGAGATAACATATTTATTTATAAGTTAATTTAATAAGAGATAACATATTTACAAATTAATTTAATAAGAGATAACATATTTATTTACAAGTTAATTTAATAAGAGATAACATATTTACAAGTTAATTTAATAAGAGATAACATATTTACAAGTTAATTTAATAAGAGATAACATATTTATTTACAAGTTAATTTAATAAGAGAAAACATATTTATTTACAAGTTAATTTAATAAGAGATAACATATTTATTTACAAGTTAATTTAATAAGAGAAAACATATTTATTTACAAGTTAATTTAATAAGAGATAACATATTTATTTATAAGTTAATTTAATAAGAGATAACATATTTACAAGTTAATTTAATAAGAGATAACATATTTATTTACAAGTTAATTTAATAAGAGATAACATATTTATTTATAAGTTAATTTAATAAGAGATAACATATTTATTTACAAGTTAATTTAATAAGAGATAACATATTTACAAGTTAATTTAATAAGAGATAACATATTTATTTACAAGTTAATTTAATAAGTGATAACATATTTATTTACAAGTTAATTTAATAAGAGATAACATATTTATTTACAAGTTAATTTAATAAGTGATAACATATTTATTTACAAGTTAATTTAATAAGAGATAACATATTTATTTACAAGTTAATTTAATAAGAGATAACATATTTATTTACAAGTTAATTTAATAAGAGAAAACATATTTATTTATAAGTTAATTTAATAAGAGATAACATATTTATTTACAAGTTAATTTAATAAGAGATAACATATTTACAAGTTAATTTAATAAGAGATAACATATTTACTTATAAGTTAATTTAATAAGAGATAACATATTTATTTACAAGTTAATTTAATAAGTGATAACATATTTACTTATAAGTTAATTTAATAAGAGATAACATATTTATTTACAAGTTAATTTAATAAGAAATAACATATTTATTTACAAGTTAATTTAATAAGAGATAACATATTTATAAGTTAATTTAATAAGAGATAACATATTTATTTACAAGTTAATTTAATAAGAGATAACATATTTATTTACAAGTTAATTTAATAAGAGATAACATATTTATTTACAAGTTAATTTTATAAAAGATAACATATTTATTTACAAGTTAATTTAATAAGTGATAACATATTTACAAGTTAATTTAATAAGAGATAACATATTTATTTACAAGTTAATTTAATAAGAGATAACATATTTATTTACAAGTTAATTTAATAAGAGATAACATATTTATTTACAAGTTAATTTAATAAGTGATAACATATTTACAAGTTAATTTAATAAGAGAAAACATATTTATTTATAAGTTAATTTAATAAGAGATGACATATTTATTTACAAGTTAATTTAATAAGAGAAAACATATTTATTTATAAGTTAATTTAATAAGAGATAACATATTTATTTACAAGTTAATTTAATAAGAGATAACATATTTACAAGTTAATTTAATAAGAGATAACATATTTACTTATAAGTTAATTTAATAAGAGATAACATATTTATTTACAAGTTAATTTAATAAGTGATAACATATTTACAAGTTAATTTAATAAGAGATAACATATTTATTTACAAGTTAATTTAATAAGAAATAACATATTTATTTACAAGTTAATTTAATAAGAGATAACATATTTATAAGTTAATTTAATAAGAGATAACATATTTATTTACAAGTTAATTTAATAAGAGATAACATATTTATTTACAAGTTAATTTAATAAGAGATAACATATTTATTTACAAGTTAATTTAATAAGAGAAAACATATTTATTTACAAGTTAATTTAATAAGAGATAACATATTTATTTACAAGTTAATTTAATAAGAGAAAACATATTTATTTACAAGTTAATTTAATAAGAGATAACATATTTATTTATAAGTTAATTTAATAAGAGATAACATATTTACAAGTTAATTTAATAAGAGATAACATATTTATTTACAAGTTAATTTAATAAGAGATAACATATTTATTTACAAGTTAATTTAATAAGAGATAACATATTTATTTATAAGTTAATTTAATAAGAGATAACATATTTACAAATTAATTTAATAAGAGATAATATATTTATTTACAAGTTAATTTAATAAGAGATAACATATTTACAAGTTAATTTAATATGTGATAACATATTTATTTACAAGTTAATTTAATAAGAGATAACATATTTATTTACAAGTTAATTTAATAAGTGATAACATATTTATTTACAAGTTAATTTAATAAGAGATAACATATTTATTTACAAGTTAATTTAATAAGAGATAACATATTTATTTACAAGTTAATTTAATAAGAGATAACATATTTATTTACAAGTTAATTTAATAAGAGATAACATATTTACAAGTTAATTTAATAAGAGATAACATATTTACAAGTTAATTTAATAAGAGATAACATATTTATTTACAAGTTAATTTAATAAGAGAAAACATATTTATTTACTAGTTAATTTAATAAGAGATAACATATTTATTTACAAGTTAATTTAATAAGAGAAAACATATTTATTTACAAGTTAATTTAATAAGAGATAACATATTTATTTATAAGTTAATTTAATAAGAGATAACATATTTACAAGTTAATTTAATAAGAGATAACATATTTATTTACAAGTTAATTTAATAAGAGATAACATATTTATTTATAAGTTAATTTAATAAGAGATAACATATTTATTTACAAGTTAATTTAATAAGAGATAACATATTTACAAGTTAATTTAATAAGAGATAACATATTTATTTACAAGTTAATTTAATAAGTGATAACATATTTATTTACAAGTTAATTTAATAAGAGATAACATATTTATTTACAAGTTAATTTAATAAGTGATAACATATTTATTTACAAGTTAATTTAATAAGAGATAACATATTTATTTACAAGTTAATTTAATAAGAGATAACATATTTATTTACAAGTTAATTTAATAAGAGAAAACATATTTATTTATAAGTTAATTTAATAAGAGATGACATATTTATTTACAAGTTAATTTAATAAGAGAAAACATATTTATTTATAAGTTAATTTAATAAGAGATAACATATTTATTTACAAGTTAATTTAATAAGAGATAACATATTTACAAGTTAATTTAATAAGAGATAACATATTTACTTATAAGTTAATTTAATAAGAGATAACATATTTATTTACAAGTTAATTTAATAAGTGATAACATATTTACAAGTTAATTTAATAAGAGATAACATATTTATTTACAAGTTAATTTAATAAGAAATAACATATTTATTTACAAGTTAATTTAATAAGAGATAACATATTTATAAGTTAATTTAATAAGAGATAACATATTTATTTACAAGTTAATTTAATAAGAGATAACATATTTATTTACAAGTTAATTTAATAAGAGATAACATATTTATTTACAAGTTAATTTTATAAAAGATAACATATTTATTTACAAGTTAATTTAATAAGTGATAACATATTTACAAGTTAATTTAATAAGAGATAACATATTTATTTATAAGTTAATTTAATAAGAGATAACATATTTATTTACAAGTTAATTTAATAAGAGATAACATATTTATTTACAAGTTAATTTAATAAGTGATAACATATTTACAAGTTAATTTAATAAGAGATAACATATTTATTTACAAGTTAATTTAATAAGAGATAACATATTTATTTACAAGTTAATTTAATAAGAGATAACATATTTACTTACAAGTTAATTTAATAAGAGATAACATATTTATTTACAAGTTAATTTAATAAGAGATAACATATTTACTTACAAGTTAATTTAATAAGAGATAACATATTTACAAGTTAATTTAATAAGAGAAAACATATTTATTTACAAGTTAATTTAATAAGAGATAACATATTTACTTACAAGTTAATTTAATAAGAGATAACATATTTATTTACAAGTTAATTTAATAAGAGATAACATATTTACAAGTTAATTTAATAAGAGATAACATATTTATTTACAAGTTAATTTAATAAGAGATAACATATTTACTTACAAGTTAATTTAATAAGAGATAACATATTTATTTACAAGTTAATTTAATAAGAGATAACATATTTACAAGTTAATTTAATAAGAGATAACATATTTATTTACAAGTTAATTTAATAAGAGATAACATATTTACAAGTTAATTTAATAAGAGATAACATATTTACTTACAAGTTAATTTAATAAGAGATAACATATTTACAAGTTAATTTAATAAGAGATAACATATTTACTTACAAGTTAATTTAATAAGAGATAACATATTTACAAGTTAATTTAATAAGAGATAACATATTTACAAGTTAATTTAATAAGAGATAACATATTTACAAGTTAATTTAATAAGAGATAACATATTTACAAGTTAATTTAATAAGAGATAACATATTTACAAGTTAATTTAATAAGAGAAAACATATTTATTTACAAGTTAATTTAATAAGAGATAACATATTTACTTACAAGTTAATTTAATAAGAGATAACATATTTATTTACAAGTTAATTTAATAAGAGATAACATATTTACAAGTTAATTTAATAAGAGATAACATATTTATTTACAAGTTAATTTAATAAGAGATAACATATTTACTTACAAGTTAATTTAATAAGAGATAACATATTTATTTACAAGTTAATTTAATAAGAGATAACATATTTACAAGTTAATTTAATAAGAGATAACATATTTATTTACAAGTTAATTTAATAAGAGATAACATATTTACAAGTTAATTTAATAAGAGAAAACATATTTATTTACAAGTTAATTTAATAAGTGATAACATATTTATTTACAAGTTAATTTAATAAGAGATAACATATTTACTTACAAGTTAATTTAATAAGAGAAAACATATTTATTTACAAGTTAATTTAATAAGAGATAACATATTTATTTACAAGTTAATTTAATAAGAGATAACATATTTATTTACAAGTTAATTTAATAAGAGATAACATATTTATTTACAAGTTAATTTAATAAGAGATAACTTATTTATTTACAAGTTAATTTAATAAGAGATAACATATTTATTTACAAGTTAATTTAATAAGAGATAACATATTTATTTACAAGTTATTTTAATAAGAGATAACATATTTATTTACAAGTTAATTTAATAAGAGATAACATATTTATTTACAAGTTAATTTAATAAGAGATAACATATTTACAAGTTAATTTAATAAGAGATAACATATTTACAAGTTAATTTAATAAGAGATAACATATTTACAAGTTAATTTAATAAGAGATAACATATTTACAAGTTAATTTAATAAGAGATAACATATTTATTTACAAGTTAATTTAATAAGAGAAAACATATTTATTTACAAGTTAATTTAATAAGAGATAACATATTTATTTACAAGTTAATTTAATAAGAGATAACATATTTACAAGTTAATTTAATAAGTTAACATATTTACAAGTTAATTTAATAAGAGATAACATATTTATTTACAAGTTAATTTAATAAGAGATAACATATTTATTTACAAGTTAATTTAATAAGAGATAACATATTTATTTACAAGTTAATTTAATAAGTGATAACATATTTATTTACAAGTTAATTTAATAAGAGATAACATATTTATTTACAAGTTAATTTAATAAGAGATAACATATTTACAAGTTAATTTAATAAGAGATAACATATTTACAAGTTAATTTAATAAGAGATAACATATTTATTTACAAGTTAATTTAATAAGAGATAACATATTTATAATTTAATTTAATAAGAGATAACATATTTATTTACAAGTTAATTTAAAAAGAGATAACATATTTATAATTTAATTTAATAATCCAATAATAATAATTAGAATAATATAATCAGGAGACAGGTGCATTTTTTAATAAAATAAGAAATAATAGAATCTGCAACAATCGAAGATCATTTTCCTAATTTTCAATTTCATAAAATCCGGATACAACTTATTCTTAAAATCATTATTACCAAAATGTCAAACTAAATGTCAAACTAAATGTAAAGTAGAATAATAGTTAAGAATGCAAAAGATGGTGAGGTATATCGTTTATTTCCAGCAATAAGCTATATATTGTATGTACACAATAAGTATGTACACGTTCAGTAAAAAATAGTAATCTTAGGGTGGGAATGAATTCACTGCGGAAATTAATGTTGGCCAAGTCTATATGGATGCCGTAGGAAGTGAAATTCAATTGAATCGGTATCATGGAAAGCAGAAAGCAGAATGTCTGGGGTCAAATGTGAAAATGGATATTATTATGCATATATCTGATGTGTATGAGTGTGTGTGTGTGTGTGTGTGTGTGTGTCGGAGTGCAAAATATCGTGGGTTCAGGAGTTCATCTGCAAAGGTAATAGTGAACGCTACCGAATGATTAATCGCATGGAGAGCTTCTCGAATCACTTCTTAAGCAGTGGCTTTAGTAATACCAGCGTTGCCTTTGAAGTGTCAGGTTCTCATGTCGGGTAGTCGCTAGGAGACCAACGATAAGCTTCGGGGTCGAGGTCCGGCAATGTGAACCCGCTGTTTAACATCAACTTGCGGAGTTCGGAGTCTTGTTTGTTCTGACTGCAGACGATAAGTCATAAGTTAGGGGCATGGTTGTAGGTCAAAGGTTATGAGTTAGTGAATAGGGTCAGAGGTCAGGAAGGTAATTGCTTTAGATTATATGGTCGAAGGTTATTAGTAAGCGTATAGAGTCAAAGGTCACAAAGATAATTTCTTTAGATTATAGGGTCAGATTTTAGTAGTTAGTGTCTAGGAGCAGAGGTCAAGTAGGTAATTGATTTAGATTATAGGGTCAAAGTTTATTAAGGTGTGTGACTAGAGGATTTTACAATCTTAATAAATTGAAATATTGTTAACTCTATTGTTAACTCTATTGTTAACTCTATTGTTAACTCTATTGTTAACTCTATTGTTAACTCTATTGTTAACTCTATTGTTAACTCTATTGTTAACTCTATTGTTAACTCTATTGTTAACTCTATTGTTAACTCTATTGTTAACTCTATTGTTAACTCTATTGTTAACTCTATTGTTAACTCTATTGTTAACTCTATTGTTAACTCTATTGTTAACTCTATTGTTAACTCTATTGTTAACTCTATTGTTAACTCTATTGTTAACTCTATTGTTAACTCTATTGTTAACTCTATTGTTAACTCTATTGTTAACTCTATTGTTAACTCTATTGTTAACTCTATTGTTAACTCTATTGTTAACTCTATTGTTAACTCTATTGTTAACTCTATTGTTAACTCTATTGTTAACTCTATTGTTAACTCTATTGTTAACTCTATTGTTAACTTACTTAATTCGGTTTATATCAAGTTTTGAAATTAATCGATTTCGATGGTCCACGATATTCAGCAAAGATCTAAGAACCGTTTCCTCCTTTTTGCGAAACGTTGCAGTTTTCTCTATTGCAGAAGTATCGAGAGATTAATGAAATGATTGGCGGAGAGATTCTATACACAAAGTAACTACAACGACTAGGTCACTATCTAGAACAAACGTCTATTGGCAGTGAGTTGTCTGTACTCCGTTTCAGTCTTACCGTGAAGCTTTTCAAGTTCAATTTCGCTTTCGCTGCAAATTAAGTTTATTTGCGAGCGTAAAGATTTTACGAAGATTTACAGAAATGTATAAAAACATTCTTTGATTGATTTGCTTTGTAAATAAAATAGATAATTTCGTTTTCCTAAAAACTTTCACTAAATAAATGGCGGATTATCGACTAACTGAATAATTAGTTCACATTCGCTGGCAAGGAGAATGTTTCTTCTGTAAACAAGATTTGCGTATTTTTCTAATGCATCGAGCTTTGGATCTATACACGATTAAGAAAATTGATTAATTTGTTAATAATTTGAAATATTCGTAAAATATTAATAATCAAAATTATTAATATAGAATTATAAAATCTATATACAAATTACTTTCCTAATTAAAGCTTTGAATTTAATTTAAATAAACTGAACTTTAATTCAATATTTTGATTTGTTTTGTATCAATTATAATTATTATAATTTCTGTAATTTAGACATATGCTGTTTGCTAAGTATAGCTATTACATCACAGGCGCTATTACATCATATTTGCGAGGGTAACTATTACATAACAAACTTTTACGGTCGATGCCGTTGAGAAGGGATTTAATCTTGGAGTCGACGTTAGTTTGCTGAAGGAGAGTGGAAGAGAGTCTTGTCTGTATGTCCTAGTCGGAGAGGGTTGGAGGGGGGGTGTAAGAGGGGTGTAAGAGGGGGTGTAAGAGCGGTGTAAAGGGGTGACATAGGGCATATACATAAGGTATTATAAGGGTAAGCAGGTGTAACCTGCATTACATTGTATTGTTGTTGTTGTTGTTGTTGTTGACGGCGTTGTCTTTTGAAGTCAACAGAAGTTGCAGAATTGCTCATTATATCCTGCGAGTAAGGTATTGTTACTAGGGATTAATGTTTAATTAATAAAAGGATTAAAGGTCAGCGAAATTGTCAATAAAGTAATTAAGAGGTTAAAGTTTGATTAATTAATTTTAATTAATATATAGATTATTATTAATTAATTAATTATGATTCAATTCTAAATAATCAGTTACAACTATAAGTAGCAAGTAAGTAACTATAAGTATTAAGCAACTAACTATAAGAAGTAAGTAACTAACTATAAGTATTAAGTAACTAACTATAAGAAGTAAGTAACTAACTATAAGTATTAAGCAACTAACTATAAGAAGTAAGTAACTAACTATAAGTATTAAGTAACTAACTATAAGTAGTAAGTAACTAACTATAAGTAGTAAATAACTAACTATAAGTAGTAATAAATGAAATAATTTATTTATGAAAATTAACGTATTTAGAATCACAATAAAATTGAATTACTGCCATAAATATATTTTTACATTTATTTAATATGGAAAATAGCCCTTTACTAAAATACCTAAAACTCTATCAATATTAATTGAATCTATATAATATTTAATAAAATGAAATATATAATATTGATCTATTATACAAAATTTTTATTATACAAAATTCTAATCAAAATTTAATTTGAATTTAATTAAAATATTTGAAGTGAATTATTACATTTTAAATTATATTACATTATATTATATTACATTATATATTAAAAATATAATTATAAAACTGTATTCATATATATTTATATATTTATAACATAATTAATATTTATTATATAAGTAAAATAATATTAACATATATAATTACAAATATATTATAATAAATTATTTTAATTAAAATAATACATTTTATTTATTTTACTATTAAATATAAGCTTATTTATTAAAAAGCTTATTTTTGATATTAATACAAGATAACATAAAATAAGATAACATAATATATTTTTATATATTAAAATGTAGGCACATTTTTTGCTGCCATTTTTCACTTTTATCGCTTAAATAATAAATATTATTATAAATTATAAATATTATTATTTAATATTTCATTTGCATGCCTCTGAATTTAACATATGAGAACCTGAGAAAGGCTGAATTCACTTTCCGTTTCTGAAACTGAAGGAAATGTATTCAAATCATTGAAATATCATTAATGGAAGGATTTAAAATGTGTGAATTAAATTGACTTAAAATGTAATCACTAGAGAAACTGTAATTAATAGAACTTATGATTGATTTCAAGTAGTAACCATTGGAGGACTTACGAGGCATGAAGGAGTTTACAATTCTCCTTGTATCTTCTAAAACTGAATCTTTACGTGAGAATACTTGTAACCTGATAAAATGATGTATGAAATGAAGGAGTGAGGGGTTGGGAAGGGCGGGGTTGGGAAGGGCGGGGTTGGGAAGGGCGGGGTTGGGAAGGGCGGGGTTGGGAAGGGCGGGGTTGGGAAGGGAGGGGTTGGGAAGGGAGGGGTTGGGAAGGGCGGGGCCTGATGTTTGATATAATAGACTATGAGAAGAGGGTGTAAGGTGTCGGTAACTTTAATCCACTTTAACTAAATACCAACTTATTGAAGAGTTCCAGATGTCTTGCGGAGTGAGCTCCAGATTTTGTTCGTAATTTCAGCGATCTTTTCTTGTCCACGGGAGCAGAGGAAGTAGCGGCTGAGGTATCGCCGACCTCGGCGGTAGGAGGGTCAAAGGTTCTTGTAGGGTTCACGGGGGGAGGGACTACGGGTTCGGTGACCGAACGACGTTTGCCGAATAGCGACGAAATGAATGATCGTCGTTTCTTATTAGCGGTGGCATTGCGGGTCTTAATCGGGTCCGCGGCGGGTTTGGAGATTTCCGCGCAGTCCAGAACGTCTCGAGCTGCAGTTGCCATGGTAACGGTACTGGGAAGGCTGTGGGCATGAGATTTGGTCGCGACCGCCGGGGGAGTTTTGAATTCGACGCAATCGGCAGACGCGTTACGATCCGGTGGAGCTAGAGGAGTAGCGGCGGCCGTCGTGGGCGTGTCTTGGGCTGTGGGCGTGTCTTGGGCTGTGGGCGTGTCTTGGGTCGTGGGAGGCGCGTGACCGGGGTTTCGCAGACGTACGGGAGTGCTTACAGTTTCGTAGAAACGCCTTTTAGCTTCGGCATCGCCGTCTCCACGGGAACTAACGCTGCGCCTGCTCCACGAGTGCTCGGAGGAGAGGGACCCGCAAGTGGTGCTCTGGGAGGCGCACGGGGGCGACGAAGGGGGCGTAACGCCGCTGCCCGCAGATAAAGTCCGCAGCCACGATTCCACTGGTAATTTCTCTTGTTGTTGTTGTTTGCGACTCTGGCGTTCATCTTCGCTCGACCAAGGGGGCGTGGCTGGTCGTGGCTCCGCCTCCCTGGCCACGCCCTTATCCTCTGCTGCGTCGCTAGAGCTCTCGTCGAGGCTTTCGCTCTCCGCCAGCCAATTGGAAGGAGGCGATTTTGATTTCGCTGTCCTATCCGTCGCGGCCTTTTCATCCTTACAGAATTTTTCACCTGGTCTGGGACGATTGATAATTTTTGGACGAGGAGTTGTTTTTTTGACGGTAGGTGGAGTTTCCCCTCTATTTGCGGGAGTTACCTCACGAGAAATGGGCGGAGTTACAACTCGAGAAATGGGAGTGGTTACCACTCGAGTAATGGGCGGAGTTTCACCTCTAATTGGCAGAGTTTCACCTTTAATGGGTGGAGTTTCGCCTCTAGAGATTCTCGATGCCGAACCCCGATGACCTTTGAAATCTACAGACGCTCGGTCCAACTCTCGACAACTGGTGAAGGCTGAAGATTTGTTTTCGCAAAGAGAATTCGCCGAAGAGATGTCGATACAAAACTTCGAAGAGATAGAGACAGGCCGGAGAGCTTTGGGGGCGTGTTTACGCAGCAATTGGTCGATACGTTCGGTGGGAGTTACGTCTCCGGACTCCTGTAGAGAAATGGGTCGCGATGATACCGAGTAGGACTTGGTGGGTGGCATAGGAAGTGGTCTGCCCCCGTGTCTCCTCTTCGTTACGTTGCTTGTAGCATCGGAGTCATCGTGAAGTAAAGCTTCGAGTCGATCTATTGCTGAAGTTCTCAATATCTCTGCATCTACTTTTTCTTTTTCTTTCACTTTTTCTTTCTCCTTTTCTTTTTCTTTCTCTTTCTCATTCTCCTTTTCTTTTTCTTTTTCCTTTTCTTTCACTTTCTCTTTCTCTTTTTCCTTTTCTTTCACTTTCTCTTTCTCTTTTTCCTTTTCTTTCACTTTCTCTTTCTCTTTTTCCTTTTCTTTCACTTTCTCTTTCTCATTTTCCTTTTCTTTTTCTTTCTCTTTTTCCTTTTCTTTCTCTTTTTCTTTCTCCTTTTCTTTCTCTTTCTCCTTTTCTTTCTCATTCTCCTTTTCTTTCTCATTCTCCTTTTCTTTCTCGCTCATCACCACATTCTCTTCTGTATTCTTAATATTATATTCCTCATTCTTCAACTCCTTTTTTACCTCAACCTTCTTTTCCATTTTATTCTTGTCCTCGTTATGATCTAGATCTTTGTTGCCTTCATTGGTTGGAGTAGCATTCGAAGGTTCCTGCGATAGTGTCAAACTCTTTTCTAATTTCAGACCAATTTCTTCTATATCACTTGCAATCACGCAACCTCCAAACAATTCGTCTTCGTGTGCAATTAAATCTTTCGCCGACTCCGTTTTCGTCTCATCCTCAATAATTTGCAATTCGCTCCCGACATCGACGGATTCCGCGACCAGGGTGCATGAGAGTTTCGTGAATGTATCGTCGAAATCAATACCCGTGGCTGTAACGTAGGAGGAAGTATCCGTATTATTAGAGGAGTTGGTGTTGGCGTTGGTGTTGGCGTTGGTGTGGATGTCGTACGAGGTGGAGAGAGATGTGTTGGCACTGTGGTATATGCTGTTGATAGTCGTCTGGGAGCAGTTGGAGAGATTGTCGATGTTGGCAAGCCGATCGTAGGTGAGCATCGTGGCATTGCAAAGGTCGTCGCCTGGAGAGGAGTCTCGTTTCACGTCGTTTGAAGAGTAGATAAATGAGGATTGTCTTTCAATTTCATCAATTGCAAGAGTAATAGGCTTATTATTATCCGCGGAATCCTCAAACTGTATTTGGGAGCCATTTAAGGGCGATAGTGAAACGTTTTTAAGAAAGTCTTTAGGATGGTCTTCAAGATGGTCTTTAATACCTTCGATGGCATTAACTCTATTGTCTATTTTTCTGTTATGTTCGGATGGTAAGTCATTGTCGCAAACACTTCCAATTTTTTCTGACAGATCTAATTGGTTAAGCAGAGTGTCTAAGTCGTGTTGGGGTTGGTATTCGTTGACTTTCATCTCTTCTCTATTAACGTTAACTGCCATATTATCTTCTACATCTACTAAGCCGGGTTGCAGGCTAAGGTCAGAGGGCAGAGTGAGGTCAGAGGGTAGAGTGAGGTCGGAGGGTAGAGTGAGGTCGGAGGGTAGAGTGAGGTCAAGTTCACGGTTAACTAAAGTAGTTGTGCAGTCGAAACGACTCGAGAGGTGACGTTCCACAAGAAAATCAGTTAGGTTCAAAAGTGGAGATGTATCCTCCGAATCCGAGGAGGACGAGGAGGAGGAGGCTGATATCTGAGATCCAAGTTTAGAGCTGCTGGATGAACTGACGAAATGACGGGTATCGTCGTTTAAAGATGATTTATCTTCGGCATTACTTGCGGTGTTCTCATTGCTCGCAGGAATTTCACTGGATTTGCAGTTATCCGCCAGAAAGAGCTTGTTGAAGTCCCGAGTAGTTTCAGGCGAAAACTGATTCTCTTCGACCAAAAGCAAAGTAGAATCGGCGTCTTCGCATATCTTTGCAGCCATGGATGCAAGGTTCACGAGGTCACTCGAGGTTCCGCTGTATTCTCTGCCAGTTTCAGAGCCTGCATCTGCTTCCGAAGAGATGTAGTTATCATTTGCTATTCTAGTCAGAGTATCGTCGAATGAACCGAATATTTGTGGTTTCTTAGAGTCTATTTCCTGAACCGGGGTCTTAACATCCTTTACTAATGGGTTTGCCTCCCTCACCAGGGGAGAGTGTAGAAGAGGAAGGTAGTGGATAGAAGGGGCCGAGGAAAAGGAAGTTGGCGATGAAGATGAGGAGTTCGTATTAGTTTGGTCGATTTCATCCTCAATGAGATCAATTTCAATTTCATCGAGGTCTATTAATTTGCGACTAGACAATTGTGTCGATGATGGGACCGAGGATGGGGCCGAGGATGGGGCCGAGGATGGGGTTATGACTTGTAAAGGTGACGAGTGCGACGAGTGACTGGTAGAAGAATGCGATGTGTCAGCAGTGTCAGTAATGTCAGCAGTGTCAGTAATGTCAGGGTGTGTACAGCTGATTTCCTGGTTTTGCAAGATTAAATCAATCGTAGCGTCCAAAGCATCAACTCTATTCAGGAATTGGGCGGCCGGCATCAGATTGTTTTTTACCAGAGTTGCAGTATCGTCGAGGTCATAGGAGGGCAGACACGAGAGGTCATTGGAGAGGTCGTCTCCGTCGTCCGATTGCAGGCGTTGCGAAAGGGAAGCCGCGTACATTGCAGTCAAATCTTCAACTCCGTCGCCGTTGCTTTCGCTGGAAGAAGAGCCAGTAGAGGTTGAAGTGCCGGCCGCCAGGGGGCTTTCGGCGTCGCTTACCAACGGAGGGATACTGCTGCTACGACGACCGCAAGGGGTGGAGCTTCTAGTCGACGAGGAGGAGGATGAAAAGGAGGAAGAGGAAGAGGAAGAGTAAAGCATGGCTTGAGCGTAATATGACTCTATTGTCTCATCATCGGCGAATTGATCCTCATCTGTATTGTTTTCATCTCCGATATCTTCATTAATTTCACTTTCATCATCTGCAGTATCTTCATCAATTTCACTTTCCTCGTCTGCAGTATCTTCATCAATTTCACTTTCCTCGTCTACAGTATCTTCACCAGTTTCACTTTCACCAGTTGTGGTACCTCCATCTCCATCCGAGGTAGTTTCGCGATAAGAATCATCGCAGGATGATATTATGGATTTTCTAATTCTAAGGTCGTTAGAACTCGAGTTTCTGTTTTCACTCTTACAGATATCGCGATGGGAGTGAGATGAGGAGGAGGAAGAGGAGGAGGAAGAGGAGATCTCCTCAAAACTTTGGTCTAGAAAACCTTCACTATAAATTTCTTCATCCGAATCTTGTCCATCTTCCTTCTTTTCTTGTTCGGTGCCGGAGAGAATGACGACCTTGAAAGTGTCTCCTTCGTGAGGTGATGGCAAGACTTGCGGTCTCATCTCTTCTTTGCTGTCTTGTCTGCCACTGTCCATTACTTGCAGGGGTAAGGCGGAGAGTTCGGGAGGAGTTCTAGGGTCTTGTAATAAATCCTCGTAAGAGCTTGAGATTGCACGACAACGAACTCCAGAGGTCACTGAATTCAACGAACTTGAACTGCTTACAGGAAACCGGGGAGATGGAGGCAACGGTCTATAAGAGGAGGAGGGATTGGGCTTAGAACTATGTTACAAATGGGGTTAGTGTAATGAGTGAGATTAAAACGTTTTTGAGTGGGGTTAGAACTATGTTACAAATGGGGTTAGTGTAATGAGTGAGATTAAAACATTTTTGAGTGGGGTTAGAACTACGTTACAAATGGGGTTAGTGTAATGAGTGAGATTAAAACGTTTTTGAGTGGGGTTAGAACTATGTTATATATGCATGGTGATGGGGAATCGGTTTACGTAGGTCTCGTGAGTTGGAACTGGGTGTGATAGCGGGGGCTAAGGTATGGTGAAAGGTAATTCTGGGGTACACGAGATGGGTTTCAGCATAAGCCGCTAGTGAATTGCAGTAGACGGGCAAATATAAACACAGCTCTATAATTGCACTAGTTGCTACATAATAAAAACTCACATTCCCTCTATATTTCCTCTATCGGGAGGTATTCAAATACAGACTATAAGTCAACGCAAACGTAAACACAAAAACTGATGTTTATTACGGTAAATAGATTATCATTATTGTATTTAATACATGGACACAGTATGTACATTGTACATACTGTAGGGAATAGGGTATTAGATTAAAGAAACTCCATTTCAACTGATAAGAATAATATATTAATACATTAAGTAGGTCAGAAGTAGGTCAAAATTAAGTCAGAAGTAGGTCAATAGTAAGTCAGAAGTAGGTCAATAGTAAGTCAGAAGTAGGTCAAAATTAAGTCAGAAATAGGTCAATAGTAAGTCAGAAGTAGGTCAATAGTAGGTCAGAAGTAGGTCAATAGTAGGTCAGAAGTAGGTCAGAAGTAGTTATAGCAGTGGCTATCTTACCTAACCTATTGTAGAAATGCTAGATGACCACTAACCTGTTATAACAATGGCTCGGAGATAGACCTAGAAACTCTCTGGCATCAATACGAAGAGGTTGAGGTGCAACATCAAAAAAAGAAGCTCGACTCGAATTCTTAGAAATTGTTACAACTGTTTCTGCTGATATGGAAAGTAGGGGCTGTGAGGTATGGAGTGAATCTGGGGGATGGGGGGAGGGGAGCTGTGGCAGCAGTAGCAGTAGCAGTAGCAGCAGCAGTAGCAGTAGCAGTAGCAGTAGCAGTAGCAGTAGCAGTAGCAGTAGCAGTAGCAGTAGCAGTAGCAGTAGCAGTAGTAGTAGTAGTAGTAGTAGTAGTAGTAGTAGCAGTAGTAGTAGTAGGAGTAGTAGTAGTAGTAGTAGCAGTAGCAGTAGCAGTAGCAGTAGCAGTAGCAGTAGCAGTAGCAGTAGCAGCAGTAGTAGCTATAGCAGTAGCAGTAGCAGCAACATCAGTAGCAGCAGCAGAAGCAGTAGCAGTAGCAGTAGCAGTAGCAGTAGCAGTAGCAGTAGCAGTAGCAGTAGCAGTAGTAGTAGCAGTAGTTAATAGATTTAACTACATCCACTACATCAACAAATGGAAATTAACAATGTTTACAGTTTATAGAATATACTCACCAGGGGTTTCTGTTTCCGTAGCTGAACCACTATTGGAGGAGTCTTTCCTGTTGATTGTATGATAGTTATAGAGATAGTCGTAACATCAATGAAACACCTCACACCACAAACCACACACCACAAACCACATACCTCACATCACACATCACACACCACATACCACACATCACACATCACACATCACACACCGTATATCACACACCTCACACCGCACATCACACACCACACACCTCACATCACTCACCACACTCTTCTCACCACACACCACAAACCATTCAGTACACACCACTCAGCACACATCACTCATCACTCACCACACATGAAAGGAAAATATTAGAATTGAAATTTATTGCACCAAAATTATGTGATTTATATGCAATTATATATAAGGATATATCCATATATATATATATATATATATATATATATTTATACACATGAGCCTTTACATTATATTTTATTAAATTGATATATAAAAGTTTAGCAGATATTATTAACAATTACATGTTACCAGTGTTAACATATTAGATTTGTTATAATACATCCACTAACCTATATAATATAACCTTCACTCAACACCATACAAATTAACATAGGCTTCCTATTAAATAAACTCATACTCTCTCTCTAGTTGTCACTTAACTGATTTTTACTATTATGTACAAATATATATATATTAACTCCTTCATCACTAGCCATGCCCCTTTATCACTAACCACGCCCCTTTATCACTAACCACGCCTCTTCATTACTAGCCACGCCCTTTCTTTACTAACCACGTATCTAGTTATTATGCACTCCCACTTGCAGCTAGACAGGCTGACTCATCACTAACCTCATCGCCAATAGCCACACCCCTCAATACTAACCACGCCCCTTGATACTAGCCACACCCCCTCACAACTCTCCCATCAATAAATAACCAACTCTCATTTACCTAATGGAATTGTTCAGCTGATTCCTGTAAGTCTGCTCCAAATCTAACCAAGATACTCTATCATCATCTAAATCTCCCTGGGAAGAACTGCAACAAGGGAATACAGTATTAGTCATTATCATACATTACAATCTATTGTTATTAATCTATTGTTATCATTCTAGTGTAATTAATGTATTGCAATTAATCTATTGTTATAAATCTATTGTTATAAATATATTGTTATTATTCTATTGCAATTAATCTATTGTTATTAATCTATTGCAATTAATTTGTTGTAATTAACCTATTGTAATTAATGTATTGCAATTAATCTATTGTTATAAATCTATTGTTATAAATATATTGTTATTATTCTATTGCAATTAATCTATTGTTATTAATCTATTGTAATTAATGTATTGCAATTAATCTATTGTTATAAATATATTGTTATTATTCTATTGCAATTAATCTATTGTTATTAATCTATTGTAATTAATTTATTGTAATTAACCTATTGTAATTAACCTATTGTAATTAATTTATTGTAATTAACCTATTGTAATTAACCTATTGTAATTAATGTATTGTATTTAATCTATTGTAATTAATTATCTATTATCATTTAGGATCAATGGTCAAGTATTGTTAACTATTAACAATTGTTCATGTTTTATAATTAATAAAAGCAATTTATAAAATAAATCACAATAAATGTTGAATTATAATAATATATTTTATGGAAGATTGGAAGCTAACAAAAGATGAACAATGTCAAATAAAAACTGACATTTGACATCATAATTCAATCATTTACACATTAACACACATCATATTGATACCCAACAACATTTTGACACCTGACATATTGACATTTTGACACCTGACATATTGACATATTGACACCCGACGTGCAATGATAAATAGATACCTGTCATCATCGTTGTCAGCCTCAAAGGTCATGTTGTGAAGGCATTGTTCGTTCTCAGACTGTTCAAATTCACTGTCAATGTCATAACCTATTCTCTCGGGTGTCAGAAACTGACTCGAGGCAGTCATGACTTCAGTTTTCTGCGGGTATTTGTTGTAAAGTGTCAATTGCGATGGTAGTCGATTGTTGGAAAGATTGACAAGATAATGTCAGAAACAGTTCTAGAATGAAATAATGATTTGTGAAGAATTAATTGATAATGAACAATTATTGATGAGTTCATGAAAGACAATAAAGACAATGAAAAATAATAAAAATGAAAGTTAAAGAAACACAATCGAGGATAATGAACAAAAATTAAAAATAATAAAGACTAAACAATACAAAATAATAAAGACTAAACAATACAAAACAATAAAGACTAAACAATACAAAATAATAAAGACTAAACAATACAAAATAATAAAGACTAAACAATACAAAATAATAAAGACTAAACAATACAAAACAATAAAGACTAAACAATACAACACAATAAAGACTAAACAATACAAAACAATAAAGACTAAACAATACAAAATAATAAAGACTAAACAATACAAAATAATAAAGACTAAACAATACAAAATAATAAAGACTAAACAATACAAAATAATAAAGACTAAATAATACAAAATAATAAAGACTAAACAATACAAAACAATAAAGACTAAACAATACAAAATAATAAAGACTAAACAATACAAAACAATACAAAACAATAAAGACTAAACAATACAAAACAATAAAGACTAAACAATACAAAATAATAAAGACTAAACAATACAAAATAATAAAGACTAAACAATACAAAACAATAAAGACTAAACAATACAAAACAATAAAGACTAAACAATACAAAACAATAAAGACTAAACAATACAAAATAATAAAGACTAAACAATACAAAAATAATAAAGACTAAACAATACAAAATAATAAAGACTAAACAATACAAAATAATAAAGACTAAACAATACAAAATAATAAAGACTAAATAATACAAAATAATAAAGACTAAACAATACAAAATAATAAAGACTAAACAATACAAAATAATAAAGACTAAACAATACAAAACAATAAAGACTAAACAATACAAAATAATAAAGACTAAACAATACAAAACAATAAAGACTAAACAATACAAAATAATAAAGACTAAACAATACAAAATAATAAAGACTAAACAATACAAAACAATAAAGACTAAACAATACAAAACAATAAAGACTAAACAATACAAAACAATAAAGACTAAACAATACAAAATAATAAAGACTAAACAATACAAAACAATAAAGACTAAACAATACAAAATAATAAAGACTAAACAATACAAAATAATAAAAACTAAACAATACAAAATAATAAAGACTAAACAATATAAAACAATAAAGACTAAACAATACAAAACAATAAAGACTAAACAATACAAAACAATAAAGACTAAACAATACAAAATAATAAAGACTAAACAATACAAAAAAATAAAGACTAAACAATACAAAACAATAAAGACTAAACAATATAAAACAATAAAGACTAAACAATACAAAATAATAAAGACTAAACAATATAAAACAATAAAGACTAAACAATACAAAACAATAAAGACTAAACAATACAAAACAATAAAGACTAAACAATACAAAATAATAAAGACTAAACAATACAAAAAAATAAAGACTAAACAATACAAAACAATAAAGACTAAACAATATAAAACAATAAAGACTAAACAATACACAATAATAAAGACTAAACAATACAAAACAATACAAAACAATAAAGACAACTTAGACAATGAAAATGTAAAAACCTTGATATGATCAATGGAATCAAATTTCCTACTTCTCTTCCTAGAATGCTTTCCAGGGGTCATGATGGGAATGGGGATTGCAGTATTCATTGTTTCCCCTGGTGGCGTTTTACTAAGAGAACATGTGATTAAGGTTAATAAAAGATAACGATAAACCTAAACTCAAACCCAAACAATAGATAATTTAATTATCAGAATAAATAGAATATATTTCAAATAAATGTCTTGTACACAAACTTGTACTGTAATACAATATGACAATGTACACTAACCCATTATTAATAGTCCCAATAGCCAGACTGGGGCACCTGGTACCATCCGGCGTGACGCCTGGAGAAGATTCAACGAGATGACCTTTACGTTTGGATTTCAATTGGCCGCTATCTTGCGCAAGACAAGCTTTGTTGTCTGCGAGTGAATGATATTTTTATTTGATTGACAGGTTGAATAGAAATTTAAATATATTAATGTTTATATTTCTACATTACTGAAACTATTCCTAAGTTACAAGTAACATTTCTCTATGTGAAAACCTTTCAATCGAGATTTCTGAATGCTTTTAATGTTCTTTTCGGATTTAGCTAGAGCTACTTCTCCGTTGGTCATTCCAAAGTGTTCAATGCAGTAAAAGTGACCTTTTGAGGTCGAGGTCGAGGTTGAGATAAAGTAGAGTAAGGAGGTGTAAGTGACCTTTCGAGGTCGAGGTCGAGATAAAGTAGAGTAAGGGGGTGAAATTAATTTCAGATATGATAATGTAAATAATTAGTGGAGATGGTGAGAGGAGATGGAATTGGGGAATGAAGATAAGAAGAGTTAGTAGGTGTTGGTCTAGGTAGTAGGGGTAAGGTTATGTAGTAGGGGTAGGGTTAGTTAGAAGGGGTAAGGTTAGTTATAAGGGTTAGGGCTACGTAGAAAGGGTAGGGTAGAGTAAATACCTATGAGTAAATACTTTAAAGTAAATACCTAAAGGTAAATACTCTAGAGAAAATACCTAGGAGTAAATACTTTAGAGTAAATACTTTAAAGTAAATACCTAGGAGTAAATAATTTAAAGTAAATACCACGGAGTAAATACTCCAAAGTAAATACCTAGGAATAAATACTTTAAAGTGAATACCTTGGAGTAAATAATCCAAAGTAAATACCTAGGAGTAAATACTCCAAAGTAAATACCTAGGAGTGAATACTCCAAAGTAAATACCTAGGAGTAAATACTTTAAAGTGAATACCTAGGAGTAAATAATCCAAAGTAAATACCTAGGAGTAAATACTCCAAAGTAAATACCTAGGAGTAAATACTTTAAAGTGAATACCTTGGAGTAAATACTATAAAGTAAATACCTAGGAGTAAATACTTTAAAGTGAATACCTTGGAGTAAATAATCCAAAGTAAATACCTAGGAGTAAATACTCCAAAGTAAATACCTAGGAGTAAATACTTTAAAGTGAATATCTAGGACTAAATATTTTAAAGTAAATACCTAGGAGTAATTACCTAGGAGTAAATACTCCAAAGTAAATACCTAGGAGTAAATACCTTAAAGTGAATATCTAGGAGTAAATATTTTAAAGTAATTACCTAGGAGTAAATACTTTAGAATGTGAATACATATGAAACTATTCAATAAAATGCTAAAACCTCTACCATAGCTGCTATGTTTGAAGCGAAAAGATTCTTTAATCAAGAGGAGACGTTTGTCGCAAGCATGACACTTGAAACACGACCTATGGAACACCCTGGTGGTGGTTATTGTGGTGGCTATTGTGGTGGCTATTGTGTTACCATTGGAGTTATTCTCAGAATCTTGACCATCTACTTCAATCTGCAATTATGAGTTGAAGTTTAAATTTGTTTTATTTATTAATCAGCAATAAAATTTTAATATTTTCCCAATATTGCAATTTCCCCACAAACCTGACATCTGTCAATATTAAAAACTCTAGCTGAACAGAAATGACAATTTTCATTTCTGTTTAAATTATCAGGTGTGGGTTTCTAAAAAGTCAAATTTAATATTGAAAGACAAATAAATTATTCAATGTAATATTTATTTAATTAGAACAATATTATTATTAGAACAATTATTAATGTTAGTTTATTAATGTTAGTTTATTAATGTTAGTTTATTAATGTTAGTTTATTAATGTTAGTTTATTAATGTTAGTTTATTAATGTTAGTTTATTAATGTTAGTTTATTAATGTCAGTTTATTAATGTCAGTTTATTAATGTCAGTTTATTAATGTTAGTTTATTAATGTCAGTTTATTAATGTCAGTTTATTAATGTCAGTTTATTAATGTCAGTTTATTAATGTCAGTTTATTAATGTCAGTTTATTAATGTCAGTTTATTAATGTCAGTTTATTAATGTCAGTTTATT
The DNA here is from genome assembly GCA_964035775.1 of Osedax frankpressi. Classification (NCBI taxonomy): domain Eukaryota; kingdom Metazoa; phylum Annelida; class Polychaeta; order Sabellida; family Siboglinidae; genus Osedax; species Osedax frankpressi. Next base: position 11,939,823 of record OZ038318.1, read on the forward strand.
AATGTCAGTTTATTAATGTCAGTTTATTAATGTCAGTTTATTAATGTCAGTTTATTAATGTCAGTTTATTAATGTCAGTTTATTAATGTCAGTTTATTAATGTCAGTTTATTAATGTCAGTTTATTAATGTTAGTTTATTAATGTTAGTTTATTAATGTTAGTTTATTAATGTTAGTTTATTAATGTTAGTTTATTAATGTCAGTTTATTAATGTTAGTTTATTAATGTTAGTTTATTAATGTTAGTTTATTAATGTTAGTTTATTAATGTTAGTTTATTAATGTTAGTTTATTAATGTTAGTTTATTAATGTTTATCGAAGGTATAAACATCACATCACAGTCAATGCTGCCACTAGATTCAATTTACACGTATTTACAAAACCTTATGGTCGGTGAGATGAGAGAATTTCTTGGCAAGAGATTGCGATAAAGAACTTACGTTGCCTTTACCTACCACACCACTCTGAAGACCCTGTTAATGAGATGAAGTGCTACGGTTAGGAAATTGAGGATGTACAAAGAAAATAAGGCAAAGAAAGATAAGAAGAAACGAAAGAGGGATATATATATACAGCATTAAATAGCCTCACCTATGTCTGCAACATTGCAAACTAATCTAATGAACTACAAATGAGTTTAACTATTAAATAATCACCAAACCTGCATTCAAACCCCAACATTAACATACAAACCCCAACACTAACATACAAACCCCAACACTAACATACAAACCCCAACACTAACATACAAACTCCAACATTAACATACAAACTCCAACACTAACATACAAACCCCAACACTAACATACAAAGTCCAACACTAACATACAAACCCCAACACTAACATACAAAGTCCAACACTAACATACAAACCCCAACACTAACATACAAACCCCAACACTAACATACAAAGTCCAACACTAACATACAAACCCCAACACTAACATACAAAGTCCAACACTAACATACAAACCCCAACACTAACATACAAAGTCCAACACTAACATACAAACCCCAACACTAACATACAAAGTCCAACACTAACATACAAACCCCAACACTAACATACAAAGTCCAACACTAACATACAAAGTCCAACACTAACATACAAAATCCAACACTAACATACAAACCCCAACACTAACATACAAACCCCAACACTAACATACAAACCTCAACACTAACATACAAAATCCAACACTAACATACAAAATCCAACACTAACATACAAACCCCAACACTAACATACAAAGTCCAACACTAACATACAAACCCCAACACTAACATACAAAGTCCAACTCTAACATACAAACTCCAACACTAACATACAAACCTCAACACTAACATACAAACCCCAACACTAACATACAAACCCCAACACTAACATACAAACCCCAACACTAACATACAAAATCCAACACTAACATACAAAATCAAACACTAACATACAAACCCCAACACTAACATACAAACCTCAACACTAACATACAAACCCCAACACTAACATACAAAATCCAACACTAACATACAAAATCCAACACTAACATACAAAATCCAACACTAACATACAAACCCCAACACTAACATACAAAGTCCAACACTAACATACAAACCCCAACACTAACATACAAACCTCAACACTAACATACAAACCCCAACACTAACATACAAACCCCAACACTAACATACAAACCCCAACACTAACATACAAAGTCCAACACTAACATACAAACTCCAACACTAACATACAAACTCCAACACTAACATACAAACCCCAACACTAACATACAAAGTCCAACACTAACATACAAACCCCAACACTAACATACAAAATCCAACACTAACATACAAAATCCAACACTAACATACAAACCCCAACACTAACATACAAACCTCAACACTAACATACAAACCCCAACACTAACATACAAACCCCAACACTAACATACAAACTCCAACACTAACATACAAAGTCCAACCCTAACATACAAACCACAACACTAACATACAAACCTCAACACTAACATACAAACCCCAACACTAACATACAAACCCCAACACTAACATACAAACCCCAACACTAACATACAAAATCCAACACTAACATACAAACCCCAACATTAACATACAAACCCCAACACTAACATACAAAGTCCAACACTAACATACAAACCACAACACTAACATACAAACCCCAACACTAACATACAAACCCCAACACTAACATACAAACCCCAACACTAACATACAAACCCCAACACTAACATACAAACCCCAACACTAACATACAAAGTCCAACTCTAACATACAAACCTGCAACATCGGATCCTTTCGAGCTCCCAGCCTCTTTTTTACATCTTCGGAAGTTTCCCCAATTTTCTGCTCGACACGCTGGAAAAATATTTCAAATGTCAAGACAATAAAAAAGAACATTCACTTTAACTAAATCTTCACTAAATTATTAGTTTATTTTATATTTGATTTTCTTGAAAATATTATCTGCTTACTAAATATTAATACAATATTAATACAATCATAATTATTATTAAATTAATTATTTAAGTTAGAGTATAATTATATTTAATGATGATACATATATATATATATATATATATATATATATATAATTAGAAATTTAGAGTAAATAACAAAAATTTAATTAAATTAATTAGTTTCAAGATTGCAAAGTTAAGTTGTTGACATGAAGACATATGTAGAGATATGTAGAGATATGTAGATATATGTAGACATATGTAGACATATGTAGAGATATGTAGAGATATGTAGAGATATGTAGAGATATGTAGAGATATGTAGAGATATGTAGATATATGTAGAGATATGTAGAGATATGTAGAGATATGTAGAGATATGTAGAGATATGTAGACATATGTAGAGATATGTAGAGATATGTAGATATATGTAGAGATATGTAGACATATGTAGAGATATGTAGAGATATGTAGAGATATGTAGAGATATGTAGAGATATGTAGAGTTATGTAGACATATGTAGACATATGTAGAGATATGTAGAGATATGTAGAGTTATGTAGACATATGTAGAGATATGTAGACATATGTAGAGATATGTAGACATATGTAGAGATATGTAGAGATATGTAGAGATATGTAGAGATATGTAGAGATATGTAGAGATATGTAGAGATATGTAGACATATGTAGAGATATGTAGAGATATGTAGAGTTATGTAGACATATGTAGAGATATGTAGACATATGTAGAGATATGTAGAGATATGTAGACATATGTAGAGATATGTAGACATATGTAGAGATATGTAGACATATGTAGAGATATGTAGACATATGTAGAGATATGTAGACATATGTAGAGATATGTAGAGATATGTAGATATATGTAGACATATGTAGAGCTATGTAGACATATGTAGAGATATGTAGAGATATGTAGAGATATGTAGAGATATGTAGAGATATGTAGAGATATGTAGAGATATGTAGAGATATGTAGAGATATGTAGAGATATGTAGAGATATGTAGAGATATGTAGAGATATGTAGAGATATGTAGAGATATGTAGAGATATGTAGAGATATGTAGAGATATGTAGAGATATGTAGAGATATGTAGAGATATGTAGAGATATGTAGAGATATGTAGACATATGTAGATATATGTAGATATATGTAGACATATGTAGAGATATGTAGAGATATGTAGAGATATGTAGAGATATGTAGAGATATGTAGAGATATGTAGAGATATGTAGAGATATGTAGAGATATGTAGAGATATGTAGAGATATGTAGAGATATGTAGAGATATGTAGAGATATGTAGAGATATGTAGAGATATGTAGAGATATGTAGACATATGTAGACATATGTAGACATATGTAGAGATATGTAGAAATATGTAGAGATATGTAGAGATATGTAGACATATGTAGACATATGTAGAGATATGTAGAGATATGTAGAGATATGTAGAGATATGTAGAGATATGTAGAGATATGTAGAGATATGTAGAGATATGTAGAGATATGTAGAGATATGTAGAGATATGTAGAGATATGTAGAGATATATAGAGATATGTAGAGATATGTAGAGATATGTAGATATATGTAGAGATATGTAGAGATATGTAGAGATATGTAGAGATATGTAGAGATATGTAGAGATATGTAGAGATATGTAGAGATATGTAGAGATATGTAGAGATATGTAGAGATATGTAGACATATGTAGAGATATGTAGAGATATGTAGAGTTATGTAGACATATGTAGAGATATGTAGACATATGTAGAGATATGTAGAGATATGTAGAGATATGTAGAGATATGTAGAGATATGTAGAGATATGTAGAGTTATGTAGACATATGTAGAGATATGTAGACATATGTAGAGATATGTAGAGATATGTAGAGTTATGTAGACATATGTAGATATATGTAGACATATGTAGAGATATGTAGACATATGTAGAGATATGTAGACATATGTAGAGATATATAGAGATATGTAGAGATATGTAGATATATGTAGACATATGTAGAGATATGTAGACATATGTAGAGATATGTAGAGATATGTAGAGATATGTAGACATATGTAGAGATATGTAGAGATATGTAGAGATATGTAGAGATATGTAGACATATGTAGACATATGTAGAGATATGTAGAGATATGTAGAGATATGTAGAGATATGTAGAGATATGTAGAGATATGTAGAGATATGTAGAGATATGTAGACATATGTAGACATATGTAGATATATGTAGACATATGTAGAGATATGTAGAGATATGTAGAGATATGTAGAGATATGTAGAGATATGTAGAGATATGTAGACATATGTAGAGATATGTAGAGATATGTAGAGATATGTAGAGATATGTAGAGATATGTAGAGATATGTAGAGATATGTAGAGATATGTAGAGATATGTAGAGATATGTAGAGATATGTAGAGATATGTAGAGATATGTAGAGATATGTAGAGATATGTAGAGATATGTAGAGATATGTAGAGATATGTAGAGATATGTAGACATATGTAGACATATGTAGACATATGTAGACATATGTAGAGATATGTAGAGATATGTAGAGATATGTAGAGATATGTAGAGATATGTAGAGATATGTAGAGATATGTAGAGATATGTAGAGATATGTAAACATATGTAGAGATATGAAGAGATATGTAGAGATATGTAGACATATGTAGACATATGTAGACATATGTAGAGATATGTAGAGATATGTAGAGATATGTAGAGATATGTAGAGATATGTAGAGATATGTAGAGATATGTAGAGATATGTAGAGATATGTAGAGATATGTAGAGATATGTAGAGATATGTAGAGATATGTAGAGATATGTAGAGATATGTAGAGATATGTAGAGATATGTAGAGATATGTAGAGATATGTAGAGATATGTAGAGATATGTAGAGATATGTAGAGATATGTAGATATATGTAGAGATATGTAGAGATAGGTTGAGATATGTAGATATATGTAGAGATATGTAGAGATATGTAGAGATATGTAGAGATATGTAGAGATATGTAGAGATATGTAGAGATATGTAGACATATGTAGAGATATGTAGAGATATGTAGAGATATGTAGAGATATGTAGAGATATGTAGAGATATGTAGAGATATGTAGAGATATGTTGAAATATGTAGAGATATGTAGAGATATGTAGAGATATGTAGACATATGTAGAGATATGTAGACATATGTAGACATATGTAAAGATTGAAATGTTAACTTTTGACATTTTCCCTTGGTTATCTTTTAAATCTGACAGGATTCGTTTAGGGGAGTCATAGCTCGTGATGTCATGTTTATGTACTATGTGTCTTGACTGAAGGACAATGGATAAGGCATTAGGTAGGGAAGCAATACAATAAGTGATAGGCATTTGACTTTAACCTTTGGAGTGTTCAATTTAGAACTCCTCGATTTTCTAGTGTGTGTGTACTTCTTAATTTCTATGTAGTACATGGTACAATAAGACAAAGGATACATTATTAAACAATCGATTAAGTTATCATTAAAGAATTGTTATTGAATAATTAAAAATCCTGGAAGTCAAAAACCTTTTGGTTGTTTTTGTTTATTTGGATTTAATTTGGCATCTTTTGATTTATCACTAAAAACTGTTTTTACGTTGAAACTCAATTATTAAGTGAAATTGAACAAATAATTCATAAAACATAATTAATATATCATAAATAATAATTACGAATAAAATTAATTGTAAAAATGTAATAATTTAAAGGAAAGTTTATGAAAAAGGAAATATAATTACCTCTCGGTGATTTAATCTTTTCTTTAATTGGATCATCATTTGAAGAAACTGCAAGAAATAATATTTAATACTTGCAATAAAGTAATTATATTGAATTCATTAGAACAATGCTTAAATATTATATAACCTCTTCTTTTCCTGGTAGTGTTATTGTTGTTATTGTTCGAATTGATAGTTTCATTTGATTTGGATGCCAAATTATTTGTTAATCGAATTGATTTGAAATAAGTGTACAACTTCGAAAGGAAGGCGATAAATTCGAAACTGACTTCATTGGTTCTCGTATAACTGGGTCAAAGGTCAAAGGTAAAAGTTCAACTACCGCTGCTATTGGCCTACGATGTAGTTCTCTCCTAACTATAGCTAACCAAGCGTCGAGGAATTGTTCAGTTGATAAAGTCGGACGTTTTATTTTGAATTCAGTTTCCGCAATCTTGAATATCTGATATGGGATTTATTGGAGTGAAATAGAAAAAGGGAAATTTCAGAATGAAATTTAGAATTATGGCGAGGAATAGAAATTATTAAAACTCAACTCACCTTTTCGCAATTATTTAGTGAATCCTTTATGTCAATTTCATATACATCACTGCAAATGGAAATCAAATTAGAGGAAATCGGGAAGGGAGAGGTAGAGAGAGAGGGAGAGGTAGAGCGAGGGAGAGGTAGAGAGAGAGAGAGGTAGATAGGGAGAGGTAGATAGGGAGAGGTAGAGAGGTAGAGAGGTAGATAGGGAGAGGTAGAGAGAAGGAGAGGTAGAGAGGTAGAGAGAAGGAGAGGGAGAGGGAGAGGGAGAGGGAGAGGGAGAGGGAGAGGGAGAGGGAGAGGGAGAGGGAGAGGGAGAGGGAGAGGGAGAGGGACAGGGAGAGGGACAGGGAGAGGGACAGGGAGAGGGACAGGGAGAGGGACAGGGAGAGGGACAGGGAGAGGACAGGGAGAGGGACAGGGAGAGGGACAGGGAGAGGGA
>OZ038318.1:11947316-12009816 GCA_964035775.1 Osedax frankpressi
AAACCAAATTACTACCAAAACCAAATTACTTGGTTTTCTAGATTTTTTTAAATACATTTTTTGAATTAAAATCAAATAATTTTATAAAAAAGAAATAAAATTGTTGAACTTTTGACATTCGAGATTAAATATTTTTTTCTAAATCAATTTACAATGTGATTATTGTAGGTTCACCCACAAAACAACGTCAAAATAATGTCAAAACAACATCAAAACCAACGTCGAAACCAACGTCGAAACCAACGTCAAAACCACGTCAAAACAATGTCGAAAATATGTCAAAACCAACGTCAAAACAATGTCATATGTTGGTTCATAAATATTGTTATTATAGATACTATGATCTCTGATTGATGTAAAAGGCCTTAATTAATACATCACTTGGTAATTATTGAAACCATAGTTGAATTTAAATGAACATTACGAACAGATTATGTAAAAACCTAAACCTATTTTATTATAAACAAACTATTAACAATCTATTAAAGGAGTTCAGAATATTTACACTAAAGTACATTATTGCATCTAAATCTATAAATAGCAATGTTATGCAATCAACACATTGCAACTCATAGCAAGAGATACTAATACGTGATTACAAAATGTAATAATACTTTATAGTTATAGTACATTGAAAGTATGCATACTCGAAAGTAAGAGTATGCAGTATGTAAAAGTAATAGCTATATAAGAGTACTAACAAAGTAAGAGTAATAATAAGGAGCCAGTATTTTACATTTGTTGTTATTTATTGTTCCCAAATTTCACTTTCTTCCTCACTTTAGTTTCTACTCAATCAATCTCTCATATTAGGACTACCCTTATCCTCTCTCTCCCTCTCTCTCCCCCTCCCTCCCCTCTCTATCTCTCTCCCCCTCCCTCCCCTATCTATCTCTATCTCTATTTCTATCTCTACCTCTACCTCTACCTCTACCTCTACCTCTACCTCTACCTCTACCTCTACCTCTACCTCTACCACCTCTACCTCTACCTCTACCTCTATCTCTATCTCCCTCTTCTCTTTACTCAATCTCTTTCACACTCACTCCCATATATTCCCACTCCTCCCGACTCCGTTAACCCCACGTCCCAGAGTCGAACCCTACGTCGAACCCCGCTAAAGAACCCCGCTAAGAACCCCGACTAACTGATGTGGTCGATGGAGCCGGCGCAGAAACGGCCGTGGAACCTTTTAGCTCCGAGTTGCTTAAGGTCGGTTATTAGAAAAGGCCACAGGTGAAGGACGTTGTTACGGGAGAATCTGTCTCGCATTTCTACCACGAGTACACGTGCACCTAGCAGACGTAGGGCTATAGCTGCCCTCAGCCCACATGGACCCGCTCCTACCACTAGGGCCTGAGTGGGGGGGTGGGGTGAGTATGTGTACACCTAGTAGAAGTAGGGCTATAGCTGCCCTCAGCCCACATGGGCCGGCTCCTACCACTAGGGCCTGAGTGGGGGGGTGGGGTGAGTATGTGTACACCTAGTAGAAGTAGGGCTATAGCTGCCCTCAGCCCACATGGGCCGGCTCCTACCACTAGGGCCTGAGTGGGGGGGTGGGGTGAGTATGTGTACACCTAGTAGAAGTAGGGCTATAGCTGCCCTCAGCCCACATGGACCCGCTCCTACCACTAGGGCCTGAGTGGGGGGGGGGGGGTGAGTATGTGTACACCTAGTAGAAGTAGGGCTATAGCGGCCCTCAGCCCACATGGGCCGGCTCCTACCACTAGGGCCTGAGTGGGGGGTGGGGGGGGAAGTATGTGTACACCTAGTAGAAGTAGAGTAGTGCAATTAGGAATATTATAAAGATGTAAGTACATCAACTCCCAACTCCCAACTAGTTAAGGTAAGGGGTACGTGTTGCTATGGTAATGGGAGGGTGTACATGAGTTGCTATGGTAATGGGAGGGTGTACACATGTTGCTATGGTAATGGGAGGGTGTACACGTGTTGCTATGGTAATGGGAGGGTGTACACGTGTTGCTATGGTAATGGGAGGGTGTACACGTGTTGCTATGGTAATGGGAGGGTGTACACGTGTTGCTATGGTAATAGGAGGGTGTACACGTGTTGCTATGGTAATGGGAGAGTGTACACGTGTTGCTATGGTAATGGGAGAGTGTACACGTGTTGCTATGGTAATGGGAGAGTGTACACGTGTTGCTATGGTAATGGGAGAGTTTACACGTGTTGCTATGGTAATGGGAGAGTGTACACGTGTTGCTATGGTAATGGGAGAGTGTACACGTGTTGCTATGGTAATGGGAGGGTGTACACATGTTGCTATGGTAATGGGAGGGTGTACACGTGTTGCTATGGTAATGGGAGAGTGTACACGTGTTGCTATGGTAATGGGAGAGTGTACACGTGTTGCTATGGTAATGGGAGGGTGTACACATGTTGCTATGGTAATGGGAGGGTGTACACGTGTTGCTATGGTAATGGGAGAGTGTACACGTGTTGCTATGGTAATGGGAGGGTGTACACATGTTGCTATGGTAATGGGAGGGTGTACACGTGTTGCTATGGTAATGGGAGAGTGTACACGTGTTGCTATAGTAACAGGAGGATGTATACCGGTATATATATTTATTTAGATGTATATACCGTTTGCTATGGTTACATATTACATTGTGTATACCAGTTATTATGGTTACATTAGGGTATGTACACCGGTTGCTATGGTTACTTGGTGAGTGTGTACACCAGTTGCTATGGTTACATTAGTGTGTGTACACCGGTTGCTATGGTTACTTGGTGAGTGTGTACACCAGTTGATATGGTTACATTAGGGTGTGTACACCGGTTGCTATGGTTACTTGGTGAGTGTGTACACCGGTTGCTATGGTTACTTGGTGAGTGTGTACACCAGTTGCTATGGTTACTTGGTGAGTCTGTACACCAGTTGCTATGGTTACCTTGGTGTGTACACCAGTTGATATGGTTACCTTGGTGAGTGTGTACACCGGTTGCTATGGTTACCTTGGTGTGTACACCGGTTGCTATGGTTACCTTGGTGTGTACACCGGTTGCTATGGTTACCTTGGTGAGTGTGTACACCGGTTGCTATGGTTACCTTGGTGAGTACACCAGTTGATATGGTTACCTTGGTGAGTGTGTACACCGGTTGCTATGGTTACCTTGGTGTGTACACCGGTTGCTATGGTTACCTTGGTGTGTACACCGGTTGCTATGGTTACCTTGGTGAGTGTGTACACCGGTTGCTATGGTTACCTTGGTGAGTACACCAGTTGATATGGTTACCTTGGTGTGTACACCGGTTGCTATGGTTACCTTGGTGAGTGTGTACACCGGTTGCTATGGTTACCTGGGTATTGCTGCAGGCCTTGCCCTTTTCGTGAATTGGAAGAGAAGTGAGTTTGTCATATTTCGAAAACAATGAGTCTGCCTTCCAGCATCCCTTAAGATGTCCTTTCTTGAAAGGGGCGGAATTAAGGGCAGGATTAGAAGTAGAGTAAGAGGTGGGGTTAGTAGTTGGTTTAAAGTTAGTTACTAGGTAATGATGAGTTATATAGTTTAGAAATTTAATAAATTTGGGTAATTATGGGGTTTTGATGGGCCTATGATGGAGCTAGGATGGGGCTATGATAGGGGCTATTATGAGGCTATGATGGGGTTATGATAGGGCTATTATGAGGCTATGATGGGGTTATGATGGGGCTATGATGGGGTTATGATGGGGTTATGAAGTAGAAGTCGAGGCAGATAAAGATTAAAATGTAGTGAATTATCTTTTTTATAAATAATTATAAACAGAAAACAATACTCATTCACTCACTCACTCACACACTTACTCACTCACACACACACTCACTCACTCACATATTAACTCACTCACACACTCACTCACTCTCACTCACTCACTCACACACTCACTCACTCACACACTCACTCACTCACTCACTCACTAATTAACTCACTCATTCACTCACACACTCAGTCATTCATTCACTCACTCACTCACTCACACTCACTCACTCTCACTCACTCACTCACACACTCACTCACTCACTCACTAACACACACACTCACTCACTAACTCACATACATACTCACTCACTCACTCACTCACTCACTCACCCACTCACTCACTCACTCACTCACTCACTCACTTACTCACACACTCACTCACTCACTCACATACATTAATACACAAACGTATATATATATTCACATACACTCATAGCATTGTTATGCAATAATTATATAATATGCACAACGTTTCTACTCCATTATATAATCTGTAATACCCATAGTAAACATACGCCTACACCTACACCTACACCCACATACACACACATTAGACTAATACCAACACATAATCACACACACCTATAAAAAGCCACTCACTCATACTACTAGAATAAATAGCAATAAGCCTTTGTTATCATAGCATACAGTAGATTATAGCTGTATTATAGCTGTATTATAGCGTATAGTGTAAACTTAGAGAATATTGCATAAGAACAGACTAAATAAACACATGTTCAAGTGTAATCGCACTGAGATCGTAGACGATATATATATATATATATATATATATATATATATATATATATATATATACATGTATATATATATATATATATATATATACATGTATATATATATATATATATATATATATATATATGTATATATATATATATACATGTATATATATATATAAATATCTGTGTGTGTGTGTGTATTAATATATTATAAAATAGATAAATGATGTATCTGATAAGTTAAAATCCTTAACAACAACAACACAAACAAAGTAAGTGTAGTTCATGAACTATTTATAATTAATGGTGGCAGTGTAGATCTATTGTTGACAATCTGCACAATAAACTAGTAAGTGTGGATAGCAGAAGACTGATGGCAAATAATACATAATTATATAAATATATATAAATATATAAATATATATAATTATATAATTAGCACTCTCACTCTCACTTCATATCACTGGAATGCCGATAATCTTTTACACCAAAAGCATAATTAAACTAAATAAATAACAAATCTAAAGAATGCAAGCATAGTAGAAGTAGTGATAGTATAAGATGATAATGGGAGGGAGAGGGAGAGGGAGAGGGAGAGGGAGAGGGAGAGGGAGAGGGAGAGGGAGAGGGAGAGGGAGAGGGAGAGGGAGAGGGAGAGGGAGAGGGAGAGGGAGAGGGAGAGGGAGAGGGAGAGGGAGAGGGAGAGGGAGAGGGAGAGGGAGAGGGAGAGGGAGAGGGAGAGGGAGAGGGAGAGGGAGAGGGAGAGGGAGAGGGAGAGGGAGAGGGAGATATTATTTATAGTATTCTCTTGGGGGCTATAAATATATTGCTGACGTGTGGATCACACTACAAAAACTACATTGAATAATTCTGATCTCATGATGCCGTGGATGAATATAGGTTGGTACTATGTCACATCAATAATGTCATCCTTTCAGAGAAAGGAATAAGTCCCAAGAGATTAGTTTCAGAAAGCATATTGTTTAGAAATAGTAAAACAATGTTAGGGAGGGCGGGGGTTGAGAGAGAGAGAGAGAGAGAGAGAGAGAGAGAGAGAGAGAGAGAGAGAGAGAGAGAGAGAGAGAGAGAGAGAGAGAGAGAGAGAGAGAGAGAGAGAGAGAGAGAGAGAGAGAGAGAGAGAGAGAGAGAGAGAGAGAGAGAGAGAGAGAGAGAGAGAGAGAGAGAGAGAGAGAGAGAGAGAGAGAGAGAGAGAGAGAGAGAGAGAGAGAGAGAGAGAGAGAGAGAGAGAGAGAGAGAGAGAGAGAGAGAGAGAGAGAGAGAGAGAGAGAGAGAGAGAGAGAGAGAGAGAGAGAGAGAGAGAGAGAGAGAGAGAGAGAGAGAGAGAGATGCATTAATAATGTATAAGTTAAGTACTCTAAAATTTTAAAAAAAATATATTTGTTATTTGAATTTTTTGAAGCAATGCATTTCTATTATTAAATAATATTACTGTTTTAGGCAATTCTTTGATAAATATGCGCTTTAATTACCTTCATCTAGTTGTTGTTAGTATGGGCAATATATATATATATATATATACATATACAAATAAGTATTACAAGCCATATGTGATGTCTATGTGAGTGTGTTTATACACATGTATGTTTGAGAGTGTATGTGTATGTGTGGTAACAGGTACACTGCCTAAAAAGAGAATTTCAGCTGTTTCACACCTGGAGTTGCTTGTAGATGAGGGCTGCATCGTTGTTATCTACCTCACACTCGTCGCAGAGCTGTTGGAACGTGCTGATGATGTCCTGCGTTGAGAAGCGATAATGAGTCATCGAATTATCTAAGCGCTGGCTTCAGTAGCCCGTATATAATCGGGCGAGAGGTTAGAGCCGAGGGAGGGGCTGAGGTAGGAACTGAAGGGGGTGGGGCGAGGATACAGATGTGCAAATAATCTTGCGAACATGTTCCGAGTTGTAAATCAATTCAAGAAACTGATATTCAGTAACATGTTTAATACGTAGCCATTATATTCAATAATCTAGTTAATTAAACTATTTGAATATGTATTGTATGCATAGTTTTACAATATAATTGGAAATCAATTATTATTTATTTCTGATGTCGATTTTATAAGTAATTAAGAATAAAATTGACATTCTTTTCTTTAGGTTGATTGGGTTATTCCCAATTGTAACAATAAATCAATATCGAGATCCATCAGAAGATATATAAGATAATATCATAACATTTTTTATTATTAAATATAAGATAATATTATTACAATTCTTTTTATAATATAATATTACTATCATTCTTATTATAATATAATATTACTATAATTATTATTATAATATAATATTATTACAATTCTTATTATAATATATTATTACAATTCTAAGAATTACCTATTCTACTAACAAGAAAAGTACTGGAAGTACAAAATTCTGTGAAGAGTTTTGAAGCTAGCTTTTTCTTATCTGCTGAAATATTCATGTTAACCTGAAAACAAAAATGTCAGTAACTGTTAGACATATATGTTAACTCGGTTTGATATGAAAATGAATATTAAAAATTATAATATAAGTTATAGTAAACAGATCATATAATTCTGTTATAATTATAGCAATTTAATAAAGTTATTACACTAATATAATTAACAATAATTAACTATAATTATAATAATAATTCTAATTAATATAAACATTAATAAAATATAGTTGACTATTATTAATTTGTTATCAAATAACCTATATATTATAACTGATTAACCACTGCTATATATATATATATATATATATATATATATATTATATATATAATTAAATAACAATACAATATCATTTATAAAGTTTATATATTATAATTTTAGATTAAATCTAGATAGATAAACCAATTAAAAAATTTTACAATTAATTTAATATTAATAATATAATATATATAAAAAATAGTATGATTTTTTTAAAATCTTGTTAAATTATGATAATAAATTGCATATCTAATATTATAATAATCTATATTGTATAATATAGTAATGTATGTAATAATATACAATGCAATGTTAAATATTGTAATTTAAAGCTTTGCCACAACTATATATAATATCAACTTTATAATAAATCTCTAACCTAGAATGTAAACGATTGTTTCTAAATCTAAACTTGACTTAGACTAATATTAGAGGTCCTACAATCTAGGATATTATAAGAATATTGCATAAATATACTATAAAATAGTAATATTATATTTATAATATAATTATAATATTATAAAACGACGTATTTGTGATGTAATAGTTATCAATATTATTATTAAAAATTATAATTTATTTACTAAATAATTAAATATAAATAAATAGAAATTTAAAATTTATTTACAATATATGGTAACAATAGCAAAACAAATTACACAAATTAGAATATTTATAACTAACGTTAAAGCTATATATATAATATTTTATATAATAAAGCCATATTTCATTTATATGCGATAAAAAGATATTATGTATATATCTATTTAAATATATACATATTATAAAAACTGATTCTTTTCAATATTATTATTTATTTATCTCCGTCTATTGATTAATTATTTATAAATCAAAGATTTTTATAAACATATTACGTATATCTTTGGTATTCCTAATTATCCAAAATGGCAAATTTCGCCAAATTAGGAGTTTCACTCCATTCTTTAGCCACTAAACGTTTAATATGTAATCAACAAACAAGATATTTTGCATGTAAGTTATCTTTAGATATATTTATTAAAACATAATATTACATTATAGTATTGTTATATGGTAATTTTAAGTTAAATTACAAGGTCAATTTATTATAAATTAAAAATTATATATTTTATATAGTACTTATCAATGTTCTATTGCTAAGCAATATATTAGAAGGTTGATATATATTGTATATACAATTACATACTATTACAATTAACACTATATCATTTTTATTACCGTATTTATAAATTATTTAAATTATTTTAAATGAATTATTCCTTTAAATTGGGAGTGGATCTATCAAAACTCCAGCCATGAGCGAGTTGTCATTGTGAGTGTGCATACTGTGCAGTGCACACTGTGCGAGGCTATGTGCTGTACGGATTTCATATATTCGTGATCCATATAAACAGTTAAATAACGAATAATATCAACCATCTGACAGATAATATTTGACTGTGTCTGGAGTATTTCCAATAACCATTTTTCTATAGTATATTGAATATTTATATAATACCCATGTATATCACCCTCACGTGGATCTATATATGTATATATAAATGATGTATATAATGGTATAGTTATTTTTTTATAGCATATATAATAAATATATTATAGTAAGAATTTTCAATAATAAATTGATTATATATATATATATATATATTCAACTAAAATCAATAGTTGTATATACAATTTATTAAATTAATTAATTAATTAATTATTTTTGTTTGATATTTGACTTATATTGATAAATATTTACAAATGTTGATAAAATAGATTTGTAATGTAAAATAATTAATTTAATGTAGTTCAATGTAGTTCAATGTAATTAACAATGTAATTATACTCTAGCAATCTTAATTCCTATTATCTTTTCTATTAGAAATATAATGATTTCCATTAATGCTGTCCTATTAAGTAAGAGATTAGTTAATATAAACATATTAAGATTAATCTATACATATTAAGATTAATCTATACATTTTAAGATTAATCTATTGAATTGAATTGAATTGAAAAGTTTATTTATACACAAAATAACAAAATAGATATGTTCTCATTTGTGTTTTAAAGAGAATAAAATAATATTAATAATATTAAATGATAAAATAAAATCAGATAGAATCAGATAGAGAACTCTGATATTCGGGCAGAGTCATAGAACATCCGCAAAAGATCAATCCAAGATCTCATGTTGAGCATAGTAGATGATTTTTAACGGCCTTCTTAAATGTTTTGATGGAATTGCATCTTCGCAAATGTAGAGGAAGGTTGTTCCATAAAGCTGGCGCTGAAACACTAAATCTTCTTTTACCATAGGTATCAAGATTAAATTTTTGATTTGATAATAGCAGACTGTTACTAGATCTTAATCGGCGGGTATTTTCCTTTAGTTTAATAATATCATAAAGGTAGCGCGGCTGTTTAGCGTTTAGGGCAGTATATGTTAAACATAGTATTCTATACGCTGAATAATTTCTCATTTCAAGCCATCCTAGTGATGTTAAACATTCGGTAATACTATTATGGTCTTTTCGCTTAAAACCATATATCATTCTTACTATAATTCTTAATATACGATCTAAGTAATTTATTCTAGATTTAGTTATACCATAATATATAGAATTACAATAGTTTAAATCTATACATTTTAAGATTAATCTATACATATTAAGATTAATCTATACACATTAAGATTTAAATGACAAAGTAACCATCTTGATCATTGTTAATTAGATTTTCCATACCCTTTAATTAATACTACATTATTTTATTTTATAACTGTTTATTTGTATTTAATATAATAGAATCATATCTTATTATATCGTCATTAATATTGATGTAGTCAATGATACATATCATAAATACAATATAGAATATACATATTATATAAAATATATATATACAGTATATATTTTCCATAGTATATTTATTATATATATGTTATAATTAATAACTATATTAATATAATTATATACAGAATTTGTATATAAATATATAAATTCACATGATTGTGATAGAAATGTTGAATATACTATAAAAAATACATACCTACACCACACATTAAACCTCACACTAAACCTCACACTACACATCCACTACACCTCACACTACACCTCACACTACACCCCCTCACTACACCTCACACTACACCTCACACTACACCTCACACTACACCCCACACTACACCCCTCACTATACCTCACACTACACCCCCACACTACACCTCACACTAAACCTCTCACTACACTTTACATACTCCTCACATACACCTTATATAAATCTTACATACATCTTATATACATCTTACATACTCCTCACATACACCTCACATACACCTCACATACACCTCACATACACCTCACATACACCTCACCTAAACCTCACATACACCTCACATACACCTCACATACACCTCACATACACCTCACATACACCTCACATACACCTCACCTACACCTCACATACAACTCACATACACCTCACATACACCTCACATACACCTCACATACTCCTCACATACACCTCACATACACCTCACATACACCTCACATACACCTCACCTACACCTCACATACAACTCACATACACCTCACATACACCTCACATACTCCTCACATACACCTCACATACTCCTCACATACACCTCACATACACCTCACCTAAACCTCACTAACACCTCACATACACCTCACATACTCCTCACATACTCCTCACATACACCTCACATACACCTCACATACACCTCACATACACCTCACATACACCTCACCTAAACCTCACATACACCTCACATACACCTCACATACACCTCACATACACCTCACATACACCTCACCTAAACCTCACATACACCTCACATACACCTCACATACACCTGCAGACTGGAATAAGGACTGGAGGCCAGGACCTTACCCTACCACTGACAGTGAGAGAGCTGCTGCTGCTAAGAAATATGGTCTCAGAGTTGAAGGTAATCTACGACAACTTCTTTTACCCTCCGCACCAAATTCAAGCTCCTTTCCACTCATTATAAAATAGGTTTACCACCGCTATAATCCTCCATAACCTCCTCGTAATACTATCTCTACTGGTCCTCTTATGCAGAGTACTTTGTACTTTGTATAAAAGAACTACAAATATTTAGTGCATTGTGTAAAATAACTCAAAGTACTTAGTACTTTGTGTAAAATAACTAAAAGTACTTGGTAAGTTGTGTAAAAGAACTAAAAGTATTTAGTAATCTATGTAAAAGAACTAAAAGATATTAGTACTTTGGCTAAAGTACTTAGTACTCACAACTAGCTCCCCTTCATACATGAATTGTACTTTCTCTCTTACATAACCTTCCCCTCCGGGGACAACCAAATTGTTCCTGCCCTGGTGAGGACACAATGGACAATGCTTACATTCCTACTGACCAACACATCTCTCTCCTAGTCCTCTAATCTCTTCCCAAACTCCCCTCCTCTATTGAATTCTCTCAGTAACTTTAATAACCATCTTCCGATGACCCCTTGACCTCACCTCCCTTGTGACTCTCTGTTCATTCTTCTCACATTAGCCCCATCAAGCCACTTTCACTCTTCTACAGACTATGAACCCTATCCTAATGATGGTACGGGCTATGGAGATTACCCTTCCCTTCCTATTCTTCCCGACGACAACAAAGACAACAATGTAGATTACGACCACCCGTACCAGAAGAGATTCTACGGCGAACCGGTCAGTTTATAGTGGACACTGGTCAGTTTATAGTGGACACTGGTCAGTTTATAATGGACACTGGTCAGTTTATAGTAGACACTGGTCAGTTTATAGTGGACATTGGTCAGTTTATAGTGGACACTGGTCAGTTTATAGTGGACACTGGTCAGTTTATAGTGGACACTGGTCAGTTTATAGTGGACACTGGTCAGTTTATAGTGGACACTGGTCAGTTTATAGTGGACAGTGGTCAGTTTATAGTGGACATTGGTCAGTTTATAGTGGACACTGGTCAGTTTATAGTGGACATTGGTCAGTTTATAGTGGACACTGGTCAGTTTATAGTGGACACTGGTCAGTTTATAGTGGACACTGGTCAGTTTATAGTGGACACTGGTCAGTTTATAGTGGACACTGGTCAGTTTATAGTGGACACTGGTCAGTTTATAGTGGACACTGGTCAGTTTATAGTGGACAGTGGTCAGTTTATAGTGGACATTGGTCAGTTTATAGTGGACACTGGTCAGTTTATAGTGGACATTGGTCAGTTTATAGTGGACACTGGTCAGTTTATAGTGGACACTGGTCAGTTTATAGTGGACACTGGTCAGTTTATAGTGGACACTGGTCAGTTTATAGTGGACATTGGTCAGTTTATAGTGGACACTGGTCAGTTTATAGTGGACACTGGTCAGTTTATAGTGGACACTGGTCAGTTTATAGTGGACACTGGTCAGTTTATAGTGGACACTGGTCAGTTTATAGTGGACACTGGTCAGTTTATAGTAGACACTGGTCAGTTTATAGTGGACACTGGTCAGTTTATAGTGGACACTGGTCAGTTTATAGTGGACATTGGTCAGTTTATAGTGGACATTGGTCAGTTTACAGTGGACACTGGTCAGTTTATAGTGGACACTGGTCAGTTTATAGTGGACACTGGTCAGTTTATAGTGGACACTGGTCAGTTTATAGTGGACATTGGTCAGTTTATAGTGGACACTGGTCAGTTTATAGTGGACATTGGTCAGTTTATAGTGGACACTGGTCAGTTTATAGTGGACATTGGTCAGTTTATAGTGGACACTGGTCAGTTTATAGTGGACACTGGTCAGTTTATAGTGGACACTGGTCAGTTTATAGTGGACACTGGTCAGTTTATAGTGGACACTGGTCAGTTTATAGTGGACAATGGTCAGTTTATAGTGGACACTGGTCAGTTTATAGTGGACACTGGTCAGTTTATAGTGGACACTGGTCAGTTTATAGTGGACACTGGTCAGTTTATAGTGGACATTGGTCAGTTTATAGTGGACATTGGTCAGTTTATAGTGGACACTTGTCAGTTTATAGTAGACACTGGTCAGTTTATAGTGGACACTGGTCAGTTTATAGTGGACACTGGTCAGTTTATAGTGGACACTGGTCAGTTTATAGTGGACACTGGTCAGTTTATAGTGGACACTGGTCAGTTTATAGTGGACACTGGTCAGTTTATAGTGGACACTGGTCAGTTTATAGTGGACACTGGTCAGTTTATAGTGGACACTGGTCAGTTTATAGTGGACACTGGTCAGTTTATAGTGGACACTGGTCAGTTTATAGTGGACACTGGTCAGTTTATAGTGGACACTGGTCAGTTTATAGTGGACACTGGTCAGTTTATAGTGGACACTGGTCAGTTTATAGTGGACACTGGTCAGTTTATAGTGGACACTGGTCAGTTTATAGTGGACAGTGGTCAGTTTATAGTGGACATTGGTCAGTTTATAGTGGACACTGGTCAGTTTATAGTGGACACTGGTCAGTTTATAGTGGACACTGGTCAGTTTATAGTGGACACTGGTCAGTTTATAGTGGACACTGGTCAGTTTATAGTGGACACTGGTCAGTTTATAGTAGACACTGGTCAGTTTATAGTGGACACTGGTCAGTTTATAGTGGACACTGGTCAGTTTATAGTGGACACTGGTCAGTTTATAGTGGACATTGGTCAGTTTATAGTGGACATTGGTCAGTTTACAGTGGACACTGGTCAGTTTATAGTGGACACTGGTCAGTTTATAGTGGACACTGGTCAGTTTATAGTGGACACTGGTCAGTTTATAGTGGACATTGGTCAGTTTATAGTGGACACTGGTCAGTTTATAGTGGACATTGGTCAGTTTATAGTGGACACTGGTCAGTTTATAGTGGACATTGGTCAGTTTATAGTGGACACTGGTCAGTTTATAGTGGACACTGGTCAGTTTATAGTGGACACTGGTCAGTTTATAGTGGACACTGGTCAGTTTATAGTGGACACTGGTCAGTTTATAGTGGACACTGGTCAGTTTATAGTGGACACTGGTCAGTTTATAGTGGACACTGGTCAGTTTATAGTGGACACTGGTCAGTTTATAGTGGCCACTGGTCAGTTTATAGTGGACACTGGTCAGTTTATAGTGGACAGTGGTCAGTTTATAGTGGTCTTCCTCTTCGCTGAAACTCTCACTTCCTACCCTATGGGTATATGTTCCTTCCCTCACCTCCTACCTCTCTCTTCACCACCTCCCTTAAAGTCCGTTCAGACTACGAGCGTAACGTAGCTGACACTAGAAAAAGGGACGTAACTGATGAGATATTTTCACTGGGTGTTACCTGTGAAAAATTCACAGACGATTCACAGTGTATTCTATTTGTCTACCCGTGTATCTTGAAAATTCAACATGTTCTATTTTTCTATGATTCACAGGAAATGAAAATAAATATTCAAAACAATGCGATGCATTCTGGTACATTTTATTTGAGATTATATTTATAATTGAAATAATTACTAATTTTGTAATGGAATTAACCACGGAATCTTATAAATTGCTATCATCCGATAAAAATGATGACATCATGATGTATATAATTAACCATTATCGAAAACATCAATTTCTATATGATTGTAGAAACTCTGATTATATCAATAGAGATTTATGGGAGCACATACAAAGACAATTTGCTGATCATTTAAAATGCGATGGTTATGCTGATAGACAGTATAATAGTAATATTAATAGTAATAGTAATATTACGTAACTTCTGATGCAATCTTGGGAAAAAGATATTTCAGCAATCGGAAATAATATGCAGAGAACAATTTTGTTAAAAAAAATTAATGATTTAGTTTATGATTATAAAATAGAATGTCATGAATTAGAATAAAATGCTGTAAAGGTGATTTATTTTTAATTTACTTCGTTTAAATATATAATTATCTTGCCAGTCTACTTCTCCTTCATTAATGCAATATTCTGCAATTTCTTCTCGTACTTCTCTAGCTCTTTTAGAACTTGCATTTATGGGACACCTTTCTATTGAATTCAGTTCAGTTGAGGTTGATCTAGTTGCATTATGTTCACTTATTTATCTTTAATTCAATAATTGTGTAAAGATCAACATGTCATTACCAAAAATCTACTTTATCTGCAGCAAAATGTATTAGTTTTTTAAATATTTGAAAACTAGAACTTAGCCTTCCAAATGCATTTTCTACAGTATTCCAAATAATATTTATCAAATAATCTGTAATCAATTTTATTCGTAGATATTATATACGAAGATATTTTGTAAATAATTATTAAGCTCGTCATGTGAACGGCTATCTTGAATTTTGAATAATCGTCATATGATGGTCACGCCCACATTTATGTATCTTACTATTACGCCCCTTTTTACGCTGCGTTACGCTTGTAATGTGAACACCCTATTACCTCCTCTCTCCTCACCTCCTCTCTCCTCACCCAATATATTCTCTCTCTCATCTCCTCTCTCATCTTCACCTCCTCTCCACCTCTCTCCTCACCTCCTCTCTCCTCACCCAATATATTCCCTCTCTCATCTTCACCTCCTCTCCACCTCTCTCCTCACCTCCTCTCTCCTCACCCAATATATTCCCTCTCTCATCTCCTCTCTCATCTTCACCTCCTCTCCACCTCTCTCCTCACCTCCTCTCTCCTCACCCAATATATTCCCTCTCTCATCTTCACCTCCTCTCCACCTCTCTCCTCACCTCCTCTCTCCTCACCCAATATATTCTCTCTCTCATCTCCTCCCTCATCTTCACCTCCTCTCCACCTCTCTCCTTACCTCCTCTCTCCTCACCCAATATATTCCCTCTCTCATCTCCTCCCTCATCTCCTCCCTAACCACCTCCTCTCTCATCTTCACCTTCTTCACCTCCTCTCCACCTCCTTCACTTCCTCCCTCTCTCTTCCTCTCTTCTCACCACATCCCTCACCACCTCCCTCACCTCCTTTCTCCTCACCCCATATATTATCTCCCTCACCTCCTCCCTCTCTCCTCACCACCTCCTCTCTCCCAGATGCACAAAGATCATGATCTCTACACTGAAGACAAGTGTAACCCTAAAAAGAAATACTTGGTTCCCATGGCAACAATGAAATATGTGTTCCTGGCAGTGATGAGTTCTTTCATCGGTGTTTATCTTATTGGCAATGAGTACCCTATCATTGTACCAGCGGTTAGTGACCCCTCGTGACCCCTCGTGACCCCTCGTCACCTTAACATACACCTATTGACCTATCGGTGGTCTCTCGTTGTGTACTTTAGTTGTTCAACTAGTATATTGACCTGTTACAGATATTTAGTGAAAATTAACCTTCACTAGAAGTTATTGTCTGTAGTTTCTTTAAAAAAACCTTATTTATTTGTTTTAATTGAATTTCCCCTCAGCATTGTATTTAAACCAGTTGTAAATTACTGACTATTGTTTAGCTTTGTTGATGATTGTGTACAATATTATATAACTCACATAATCATGCAGATAAAGAAGCAATATCCTGGAGAAGGTACTCACTACACTTTTGAAACAACTAATTAATAATGGACCCATGTATTATAATAAAATATTTATCAAAACACCTGTTTTATATATTTATTTTTAGATTGATGATTTATTACAAGCTTCTATGTTCCTTCTATGTTCCAGTGTTGCACTTATAGTAATTAATATATCAAATAACAGTATATTATTATTAGAGATATCAAACAATTGTTTTAGGATATATTATTTGTATTTATCTGCTGCTATATTAATAATTTATACAGTTTCATTATGGGTAGAAGTAAAATCAATATTTAAGTACTAAATGTGATATGAATATTATCATATATAGAATATTATATATATAATGTATGCATTGTAATAACTAGACTTAGATTTAATTCAAAATCTTTATTTAATATCTTAATTTCATTGTGGACATTTATTGTATACATTATACTCAATAATATAGTCCCATATGTTAGTTGTAATGTGCATACAGGTGATTGTTAATATTTTATTACTTTGATATGGTGAATTGTATATTCATGTATTCTGTATAATGAGATAAAGCAAGCCACAAGACTGTAATAATGAATATGCAATGTTATATTAAATGTATTTTATTTTAGGTTTTAATACTGGCTTTTTATTTTCCTTTGTCTATGATGAAATATTATAATTTACATCAATAAAGTGCTTAATACAAATGTATTATTTTCTAAGACTTAATTATGATCTAATTCAAATCTATGATATATAGAATAACTGATTAGATAACTTATATAGTATTAAACCTTTAATGTCTATATCTAGGTAGAGTATAAAAACACATAAAGTCAAGCTGTTCCCTAAATGTAATAGTTATTTATTGTGTTATTATGTGTTCGATGGATAATGTCAATTCATTTCAGCCAACAACACAGCTATGTATCTCATTATCAAATTACTCACCGTTATCCCGTAACTGTGTTAACAACAGTTTCAAATATCCACGTAATATTTACTAGCCTAACTACTGGTCACCCTTTCCACTCTTTGGTAACTACATTATATTTACAAAACTACCTACTAATTGGGACCCGTTTACAAAAGCATTGTTTATATATAATGCACTTTCTGTTACCTCGATCATTACATCTGATGTCATACGCTCTCCGAAAGTGAAAAGCTGTCCGTCAACGATAAATAACGGTACAAAATATCGGATGCAATTTGAAATAGTTACTTGAGCACGACCTCCTCGATGTTGAAACGAACTGGTCAAATTACAACAATACTCGTATTCGTCGTAGTAGTGTTCCTTATATTCCCTCCAGGGCAACGTTCCTCTATTCCGGTAGGAATTGAACTACCCTCGGCATCGTCCTCGTCGTATCTGTTGACCCCAGGAGAAGAATTGCAAACCGTTGTTCAACCCCAAGTCACTTGTCTATTAAGACATCAATATCTTCCCGGTCTCGGACTCGGCAACTGCATGTCGATATTCGCTTCTATTTCCGGTTCGTGTCTCCATTTCTCTATAGTTTATTATCTTCCCTCCAAATACATAAACCACGATCATTTCTAATCTAAATCAATATATTTACTAAACCAAATACAAATATTCTTAATCAATTAAATGCTAAACTAATTAATTATGTAATGGAATTACTACACTAATTTAAAATAATTATTAAGTATTAAGCCGATATAATTGATAAGTAAATCCAAAGAATTTGAAATTCAATTCAATTACTTATTTTAGTTTATCTATTCATAAATTTCTTTTTTATTTTCGACTGGAAAAAGTTTATGAATTAAAACTTTCTCAATGATATTTATAGTTGCTATTTAACTATGGATAGTAATCTAACTGTTATATATGTAGAAAGAAATCACTTTGCTCAAGTAACACACTTATAGCTTACATTTTTCGACCGATTCATTCATTATATATATATATATATATATATATATTTTAACACTAATCTAATTTATACTTTAATTAGAACTTTATATTTAATTTTGTATTATTTTATATTTTATTTGTTTTTGAAATGTGGTTTCGCCTGAATGAAGTAGTATTTTATTACTTTGGTTTAGTTTTAGTTAAACCAGTGGAAATACTGTACGTCGTACAGTGTACGATGCTTGACTTTGAGCCATATAGTAGACATTTTTCAATTTATATAACTCAGTATTTCTCAACTATTGTTTATAAATCAAACCTATATGTTGCTATTAAGCTTAAGTTGTTTTGTTATTGTTATGTTATGTTACGGGTATAATGATATTAAAACGATATAATTGGTAAGTTAGGTGATACGATGTATTACGTAATATTACAGAACAATAAACTATATAGTTTAAATTTACTTTATCTATCTACCACACCATAACTCTATAATATAGTATAACATTTGAATAAAACTTAATTAATTCGAATACATTTATATAATTATACGGAATGTACCATTCTTATTAGAATATAGAATACAAATAGTTAATATACCTGTAAATAGAATATGTTGTACGGTTTTCAACATGTAACTATCATATTATTTTCAGGAATTGCTAACAAAACAAACTGTACATATATCGTCAACAACCAACTGATTAATAAACTCGAGGATGTATTCGACTTAAAATTGAATACTATATCAAACAACCGGGTAAATAATACCGCTGGATATACTAAATATCTTCATTGTTTGGCCCTAATACTATAGTGAATGAACCAGTAATTAATCTAATTAGTAATATGGAGTTCTAAAATAATCCATTCAATGAATAGTAATTATATTTATTAATAAAATTATTAATAAATTGCACTTTTATTTTATATTTTATATTAAATATTAATATTTGTGAAGTAAACGCTTCAATTAAATCATCTATTGTTGTAAATGTGTACACTACTTCAGTTATCAGATTACGACACATTGTTAACTTTCATAAAAGAACCTGGGTTTGCTCAATACGACGCTAGCATAATTAAACAAATCCAACAATCGTCAACATCCCGAAGTTCTTTTGAGCTGAGCGGCTATTTTCAATCGTGGAAATATATGCAACCGTTTACTTTATTAATTTTCTAACTAATAATCAATGAGTTAAACCTACTAGTATGTATACCTTTGCAGTGTTATATAAACAATAAACACATTAAACTACCACTACGCATTGTAATATAAGCCATATAACTTATTATAATCTATTATATACCTTATTAGTTGAAATTTATCTTACTAATTCAATTCCTAAATTTGTATTAAATAATCTACTAAAATAATTACTAATTTAAAAATTTGTCAGTAGGAGTTTAGACATATTTAATTTCAAAGAGAAAATTATCAGAAAAGCTAAATCTTCAATTGAGAGAATTTTACTACAAAATGGTTATTATAATATAATATAATATAATATAATGTAATGTAATGTAATGTAATGTAATGTAATGTAATGTAATGTAATGTAATGTAATGTAATGTAATGTAATGTAATGTAATGTAATGTAATGTAATGTAATTTAATGTAATGTAATGTAATATAATGTAATGTAATGTAATGTAATGTAATGTAATGTAATGTAATGTAATGTAATGTAATGTAATGTAATGTAATGTAATGTAATGTAATGTAATGTAATGTAATGTAATGTAATGTAATGTAATGTAATGTAATGCAATGTAATGCAATGTAATGTAATGTAATGTAATGTAATGCAATGTAATGTAATGTAATGTAATGTAATGTAATGTAATGTAATGTAATGTAATGTAATGTAATGTAATGTAATGTAATGTAATGTAATGTAATGTAATGTAATGTAATGTAATGTAATGTAATGTAATGTAATGTAATGTAATGTAATGTAATGTAATGTAATGTAATGTAATGTAATGTAATGTAATGTAATGTAATGTAATGTAATGTAATGTAATGTAATGTAATGTAATGTAATGTAATGTAATGTAATGTAATGTAATGTAATGTAATGTAATGTAATGTAATGTAATGTAATGTAATGTAATGTAATGTAATGTAATGTAATGTAATGTAATGTAATGTAATGTAATGTAATGTAATGTAATGTAATGTAATGTAATGTAATGTAATGTAATGTAATGTAATGTAATGTAATGTAATGTAATGTAATGTAATGTAATGTAATGTAATGTAATGTAATGTAATGTAATGTAATGTAATGTAATGTAATGTAATGTAATGTAATGTAATGTAATGTAATGTAATGTAATGTAATGTAATGTAATGTAATGTAATGTAATGTAATGTAATGTAATGTAATGTAATGTAATGTAATGTAATGTAATGTAATGTAATGTAATGTAATGTAATGTAATGTAATGTAATGTAATGTAATGTAATGTAATGTAATGTAATGTAATGTAATATAATATAATATTATATTATATAATATTATATTATATTATATTATATTATATTAATATATTATAATATAATATAATATAATATAATATAATGATATAATATTATATATTACGTGTTCAATATTATATAAACATACTTTATAAGAATATAATAATTGAAATGTATAATATGTTAATAAACTTGTATTCATAGAAATATAAAAGTAGAAAAAAAACTAAATTCGAGATATTTACCTCAATATTATAATATTATGATATTCGTTATTTTCTAACGTTTCCTGTAGAATTACGTAACGGAATCCGTAGCGATGACGTCACTCTAGTTGGGGTACACGTAAGAAGGGGCGACATATTGAACATGCCTCATTTGGTTGTTCCCGGAGAGCAGTACCTCTCAAAAGCTATGACTCACTTCCAACGTCGCTTCAACAATACCGGTATCAACAATACACTTATTTACGTGTAAATGTAATCCCGTTATAATATATATTACAATAAGAACCAATAGCCGCCGGTGATCATTTTATACACGAAATTAGTTTCTAGTGTTGATTATAATGATATCTAATATTACAGCTTAAAATCTATTAGCATTGACTTAGGTCAATATTAGTAATAATATAATTAATTAATTGTTAATTAATTGGAATATATTTAATTATAATAGTTATATAATATAATTAAGATAATAATGTCGTGTTATAAATCCGATAATATTTAAATTTCATAAATTAAAGCATTGAATTTACTTTATTGTGTATTTTTATTTACCTGTTAAAGTGTATAAAATGTACCATTTTAAAATTATTTTTTCTTAATTAGATATAAATGTATATACTTTATTTAAAAAATTTAAATTAGTTATAACAAGTAATGTTAAGTTCGCATCCATCTTATATATATATATATATATATATATATATATATATATATATATATATATCATTATATCATTTTAGTATTACACAATTACATTATTACATAATTACATCATATATCATTACACGATATTGCGTCATTAGATCATTGCATCATACCTCGCGCAAGAATGTAAAATTAACATCTATACTTCGCTTCGCCTACCCTCACTACACACGTACTCTAGCCTAGGTATACTCTAGCCTAGTGACGGTACCAACTCTAATTTCTCTGAAACAGTGTTCGTGTTAGTCAGCGATGATTTGAAGTGGAGTCGTGCGAATATATGTTCACTGAAAAGGAATTCGTTCTTGTCGGATTGCAATAATTCTGCCGGGGTCGATATGGCCGTATTAACTCTATGCGACCACGTGGTTATGACAGTTGGTTAGTACTACTAACTGAACACTACCTACCCCTCGACTCAGTAGATACAAATAAAGCAATTCCTATTCCCTGATAACGATAATATCCTATACTAGCTAGTCCACTACAATTACATTACGAAATATCTGTTAAACTCTGTTGATAGCAAAGTTTTAATAACATACACTAACCCCCGCTACTGTAAATAAGATAATGTTTAGTAAGTATTAAGTAAAACCTATTTTTCATAAATACGATTCCTTTTACAACGGTCAAATAGGAAATTATAACACACAACTCGATACTATCTACACACACGAGATTAACTGATATCATAATACTGAGATAACACGATATTATATCCCCCTATATTACTTCTAAAGACCTTACATAAATAACTATAATTCTCTAATAACAATTGTTACTACAGTAACTATGATTACTACAGTAACTATGGTTACTACAGTAAATATGGTTACTACAGTAACTATGGTTAACGCTGAAAAAATATATATATGTATTACATTTATATAGCACCGCACCCATAGGGTGTAATACTGCTGTAACTATGGATACTGCTGTAACTATGGATACTGTTGTAACTATGGATACTGTTGTAACTATGTATACTGCTGTAACTATGGATACTGCTGTAACTATGGATACTGTTGTAACTATGGATACTGCTGTAACTATGTATACAGCTGTAACTATGTATACTGTTGTAACTATGTATACTGCTGTAACTATGTATACTGCTGTAACTATGGATACTGCTGTAACTATGTATACTGTTGTAACTATGGATACTGTTGTAACTATGGATACTTCTGTAACTATGTATACTGTTGTAACTATGGATACTTCTGTAACTATGGATACTGCTGTAACTATGGATACTGCTGTAACTATGGATACTGATGTAACTATGGATACTGCTGTAGCTATGGATACTGATGTAACTATGGATACTGCTGTAACTATGGATACTTCTGTAACTATGTATACTGCTGTAACTATGTATACTACTGTAACTATGGATACTGCTGTAACTATGTATATTGATGTAACTATGGATACTGCTGTAACTATGTATAATGCTGTAACTATGGATACTGCTGTAACTATGTATACTGTTGTAACTATGGATACTGCTGTAACTATGTATACTGCTGTAACTATGGATACTGCTGTAACTATGTATACTGCTGTAACTATGGATACTGTTGTAACTATGGATACTGTTGTAACTATGGATACTGCTGTAACTATGTATACTGCTGTAACTATGGATACTGCTGTAACTATGGATACTGCTGTAACTATGGATACTTCTGTAACTATGTATACTGTTGTAACTATGTATACTATTGTAACTATGTATACTGCTGTAACAATGGATACTGCTGTAACTATGTATACTGCTGTAACTATGTATAGTGATGTAACTATTTATACTTCTGTAACTATGTATACTGCTGTAACTATGTAAGATACCAACCATTGTTCTCAAATACCCACCAACCCACACACTTTGGGTACACGTATAACTATAATTATAAATAATTGTTAACAAATTGATGTCTTGTTATATTATCGCCTGATAATCGTTTGTAAATTTCATATAATTTTATATAAATTTAATAAACATTTTTATACACATCCTTTAGTTAATAAATTTAGTTCAAGTTATTTACTTGAGAACATTAAATGAACACTTCAAAAAAAGCTTTGAATCGTCATGCAATTAAATGAAGCTGCAAATCTAATTTTAAATAAATGGCAGAATATCTCTATAGATTATAATATAATTTATATCTAAACTAGAATATATATATATATATATATATATATGTGTATATATGTATGTATATATATATACACTATAGTCTATACTTGGCACATTGTATTATTTCAGGTACATTCGGCTGGTGGGGTGGCAGGTTATGCGGCGGCGAAGTTGTTTATTTCGACGAACCCTCGATGCCGGATAGCGAAAGATATCGTACGTTCACATCCGCTGATTACTTCCCTGTCCAATGGAAACCTCTCCACTGAATCGTACAAAGTTGTACCACTGAATCTTACGCAATTGTATCCCCGAATTGCGAGGTAGTTTCAACTGGCGGATAATACCGCAGGATATTTGCAAAGCCGATAGTACTAATGTTATATTTACGTGGTATTGGAGTGCTATAAATGAATTTATTAAACCCATAGGATCATGGCGTTGCAAATATATATATTAAGATGTTTATGTTCTTTTTAATTTGATATATTGTTAATTCTAACATTTGATCCCTAAATTATGTTTAATAACTAGTCTAACGGGTATAATGTATTATAATTATTGAATCTACTATTTGATCTAAAAGTTAATTTATTGAATATGGTAAAGTTTTAATACCAAAGAAGTTATAACTTTATCCTAACTGCAATTCTTTTATATACATATCTAGAACAGTTAGTTATAATATAGGAGTATTTGATATGATATACGTAATATAATACATATATAATTAAGGGTAGAGGATGATGAATGATTATTCGGGTAAACCCCTATAGGGTTGAAATCACCAAGAAATATTAAATTAAATTATAATAATATATATATAATTTAAATTTAACTCGATTTTATTGTTTTCTATATAATTTTATTATATGTAAATCAACAACAGTTTGATCATTTTTACATATTTGCGAACGTTAACCATTTTCGCTAACTTTACCTGGTCATTAAATGAAATTCATTATTCTACTTTCAATGTAAATGGCAACTATATGCGTTTCATTTATATAATGTAATTAATGATATTTCTGTTTGATATGGTGAATCTATGCTATTTATAAATAGATCTGCTGAATTTTGATATTTTGAATTAAATAACAAGTTATTACTTTTAGTTTCAACATATTCTTCAACGGTATCTTTGTCTTTATTCCTATATATAGTTATAAGTTAAGGTACATTTTTTGCAAAAAAGTAATAAAAAGTTACTTTTAAAAATGAATAAAAATTAAATATGTTTATTTAATTTTTACATTTATTATCGATAATTAATATTGTAATTATTGTATTATAATTAATAATAATGTTTGTTCAAATTTATTTCCAAAATAATTTGTGTTATTAATTTAATAATTATTAGAAACTTATCAAGTAGCCTCTATCTGGGGCTTGGTTTATAGATACTGGATTCTACGTTCTAATTATAAATAGTTTACATTAATATAATTTATATCATATTATATTATACGAAACAAACCAGTATTACATGATTTAATATATTGTATATTATATATGCTATATAAATAATCTAAACTATAAACTATACTGCATATATGCAAATCAAATATATTATAGTATATTTAAAAGCATTAATTAAAATATTAAATAATGTAACTAAAATGATTTAATAGGGTATATTAAGGTACATATAGGTACCTGACTATATTGAATATAAATAAACTATGAAACTAGTATAAAATAAATTGTTATATTAATATATAGTGAATAGATTATACCATATCATTTCTATCTATATATATATTTATGTATATATTAAAAACATATTTAAAAATAAAATTGTGGGGAGATGTATACTGATTCCCCCCACTTTTTTGGTGGGAAGGGAGAACATTTCCTTCCTTCTCCCGTAGTTTATGTGCACTAATAAATGGCATACATAATGTAAGAGAGTTTAAATGTAGAAAACAATATACATTCAATAGTAAATAACTCGTATTGTATATCCTATGTCAAATAAACACTATTATAAAGGAATATTTTCAACGTAGATTACGCAAATGATAGATTAGGTCAAGGATACTGGAGTGCAGGTGAAATTTTTAATATATATTAACAATATTTAATAAAAATGCAAAATGAGAATACAAGTAAAGTAAATCTCCATTTATTTGATTGGAATCATTTTCGTTGTATTTCCTTGACATAGTTTCTGTCAATCTATAATTCATCACCACGTCGTTAAGAACTATTTATTTATTTAGTTATTTGAATACGATAACGCGCTGCAATTATAAACAACGCGAGTTAATCGAAGGAAGCGTAGAATTATAAACAATGCTTCGTTTTTTTGAAAAGTTGTTCGCAATAAAAAATAATAATAACGATGATCTAAATTGTATACAACAAATAATAAACGTATCGAATATAACAATAGCATTTTGCAATAATAAATAAATCATCTAAATTGAATATTACGAAGGTATAAAAAAATAAAATTATATCTGATTGCGGTTATGAAATTAGACTTGAAACTAATTTGCCTAGATATAAAAGTTGTTTAATTATATGTAGCGATATACGTAGCGATATTACCACCATCTTCTAGTGTAATAAATATACTCGCACATCTCTCTATATTATGACTACTAACAAAGTAAGTTGTTCTTTATCTCTTTTCGGCCTGCGAAGCAGATCAATAATATTAAATAAATTGGACAATCAAATACTTGATAGGAAATAGGTGACCAATGAGAATTCTATTAATATTTAACTCATTCATTTATAGTATTTACATAATTCATAATATTGATATAAGTTACGATACGATGTATACAGTTTCTTATTGTTGGTACAATTTATGTTTACTAACATCACGAATAGAATACAAATTATTCCAATTGTAGTCAAAATCATAATGGACATCTAAACATTATAAAAAAACTTTATTTTGGGGTTTATTAACTATTTATATATATATATATATAAATATATATATATATATATATATATATATATATATATATATATATATACATATATTAATATTGCCTTATTAAAATTTGTATTAAAAAAATATATAATTAATATGAATATTATAAATTATTATCTTTTTAGAAAGGTATTATTAAAAATAGATTTCATAAATAAATAATTTGAAAATTACTATTACAAATCTACACAAAAACTTAATATATATTACGTAACAGTTTTCTTATGACTTATATTGCGTAATCAACCCTATATGTTACGAACCTGAATAACATGCATAATATTTGCATAAGGGTCTTTATCCTTATTTGGGTCTAGAGGAAAAGAGTTTCCGGTTAAACTTCGTAGGCTGACACACCTAGTTAAACTATTCTCCGAAGTAAAATACTACTTATGTGCTGGCGATAATCTATTGTTCACTTAATCTCATCTTATGGTGTATCAGATACTCATAGTATACTCATTGTATTCCAGGTGAGACGATAACGAGTAGCATTGCCTAATTAATAACTAACTTCTACTGAATATTGCTAAATTGGAAGTTTTATAAATACATACTGTATATGATATCTTACTAGAAATTAGTGTTGCTGAAGGAATTATTAATCGAAATGAAAATATAATATATTTAGACCTTTTGTTAGACATAATTATCACTCTCAAGTATATGAAATTTTAATAATTATAAATTTATAAATTGAAGGATTTAGAAAAATAAATGTTATGAGGTTAATACTGCTACTACTACTACTACTACTATTACTACTACTACTACTACTACTACTACTACTACTACTACTACTACTACTACTACTACTACTACTACTACTACTACTACTACTACTACTACTACTACTACTACTACTACTACTACTACTACTACTACTACTACTACTACTACTACTACTACTACTACTACTACTACTACTACTACTACTACTACTACTACTACTACTACTACTACTACTACTACTACTACTACTACTACTACTACTACTACTACTACTACTACTACTACTACTACTACTACTACTACTACTACTACTACTACTACTACTACTACTACTACTACTACTACTACTACTACTACTACTACTACTACTACTACTACTACTACTACTACTACTACTACTACTACTACTACTACTACTACTACTACTACTACTACTACTACTACTACTACTACTACTACTACTACTACTACTACTACTACTACTACTACTACTACTACTACTACTACTACTACTACTACTACTACTACTACTACTACTACTACTACTACTACTACTACTACTACTACTACTACTACTACTACTACTACTACTACTACTACTACTACTACTACTACTACTACTACTACTACTACTACTACTACTACTACTACTACTACTACTACTACTACTACTACTACTACTACTACTACTACTACTACTACTACTACTACTACTACTACTACTACTACTACTACTACTACTACTACTACTACTACTACTACTACTACTACTACTACTACTACTACTACTACTACTACTACTACTACTACTACTACTACTACTACTACTACTACTACTACTACTACTACTACTACTACTACTACTACTACTACTACTACTACTACTACTACTACTACTACTACTACTACTACTACTACTACTACTACTACTACTACTACTACTACTACTACTACTACTACTACTACTACTACTACTACTACTACTACTACTACTACTACTACTACTACTACTACTACTACTACTACTACTCACCCACGAATATATCGCATATGATGCCTTTGTAATCTGGTGGACAAATACAGCTCAAATCTCCTTCCAAGTAAAGGCACCGTCCGCCGTTACAAGAGTATTTTTCAAAGCACCCGACCAAATCTATAAATTCATGAATAGAATTATTATTATAAATTATTTTTAAAATCGTTTTCAAAATAAACTCATCTCCCTCTATCTATGTGTTAAACTGACCTTCTCTCATTCTTCTAATTGCTATTAAGATACATTTTATATACGATGTTTTACTAGGAATTTATGTTTTACTAAATGTATGTACATGAAACCTTTCTCACATCTGTCTCCCATATAGCCTTCATTGCAAATACAAACAGGCGTTGTTTCATTCATTCGACAAGTAGCATTGTTAGAGCAGTAGCTTTTAGAGCATAAGTTCACTTC
This sequence comes from Osedax frankpressi, assembly GCA_964035775.1. Classification (NCBI taxonomy): domain Eukaryota; kingdom Metazoa; phylum Annelida; class Polychaeta; order Sabellida; family Siboglinidae; genus Osedax; species Osedax frankpressi. The sequence continues at coordinate 11,976,630 of OZ038318.1, forward strand.
TGTAAATTTTCATTTGTGTGTGAGAGAGAGAGAGAGAGAGAGAGAAAGGTATAGTAATTATTATGTTATATTTCTATTTCCTTTCTAAGTAGTACTATATAATATTAAGATCTATTCCTTATCTATTAATATAAGATTTTAAATGAAATTAACACTAATTAATAGTAATACCTATTATACGAACCGTTACCATTGGCAGAATGTGATACGTAGTTGAAAGCCAATGCCCAATAAACTATCATGTACCAAGAGATCATCTCTACCTCGCTAAATGTCCTTATATGGCTAACTTAACTTCTAAATGTTCCATACACACACTACGGCGAGAACACTGCTTCAATTTCCAATTATTTTATATTTCTAAACAGATAATAAGATATTTTTAAACAACATTGAATTTACAAAATAAAACTAAATAATAATAAATTAATTAATAAATTTTCGTTAATCTTTAGGGGTGTAATTTTAAAATGATGTTCATATATTTATCTTTAATAGTTTATTTTAAAAGCTATTTATTCCCTAAATAATCATAACAATAAAATATAAAATATAACTCGAGTACTGATATTAATAATATCGCCAACCAAAATCCTAAATTATATCATTGCACGAACTACTTTCAATGAGTCTTTGCATAGTACAATATATATATATATATATACATATATATATATATATATACATATATATATATATATATATACATATATATATATATACATATATATATATATATATACATATATATATATATATTGCTTCTATTCAGATTTGATCTGAAATAGCATAAACTTCAAAATCCTGGTTACGGTATTATAGAATACCGCCTAGGACTGAATAAGTAATTTAATATAGAGTATTACCTAGGACTAGTGAGTAATTTAATATAGAGTATTACCTGGGACTAGTGAGTAATTTAATATAGAGTATTACCTAGGACTAGTGAGTAATTTAGTATAGAGTATTACCTAGGACTAGTGAGTAATTTAATATAGAGTATTACCTGGGACTAGTGAGTACTTTTATATAGAGTATTACCTAGGACTAGTGAGTAATTTAATATAGAGTATTACCTGGGACTAGTGAGTAATTTAATATAGAGTATTACCTAGGACTAGTGAGTAATTTAATATAGAGTATTACCTGGGACTAGTGAGTACTTTGATATAGAGTATTACCTAGGACTAGTGAGTAATTTAATATAGAGTATTACCTGGGACTAGTGAGTAATTTAATATAGAGTATTACCTGGGACTAGTGAGTAATTTAATATAGAGTATTACTTGGGACTAGTGAGTAATTTATTATAGAGTATTACCTGGGACTAGTGAGTAATTTAATATAGAGTATTACCTGGGACTAGTGAGTAATTTAATATAGAGTATTACCTAGGACTAGTGAGTAATTTAATATAGAGTATTACCTAGGACTAGTGAGTACTTTAATATAGAGTATTACCTGGGACTAGTGAGTAATTTAATATAGAGTATTACCTGGGACTAGTGAGTAATTTAATATAGAGTATTATATGGGACTAGTGAGTTATTTAATATAGAGTATTACCTGGGACTAGTGAGTAATTTAATATAGAGTATTACCTGGGACTAGTGAGTAATTTAGTATAGAGCATTACCTAGGACTAGTGAGTAATTTAATATAGAGTATTACCTAGGACTAGTGAGTAATTTAATATTACCTGGAACTAGTGAGTAATTTAATATAGAGTATTACCTAGGACTAGTGAGTAATTTAATATAGAGTATTACCTGGGACTAGTGAGTAATTTAATATAGAGTATTACCTGGGACTAGTGAGTAATTTAATATAGAGTATTACCTAGGACTAGTGAGTAATTTAATATAGAGTATTACCTAGGACTAGTGAGTAATTTAATATAGAGTATTACCTAGGACTAGTGAGTAATTTAATATAGAGTATTACCTAGGACTAGTGAGTAATTTAATATAGAGTATTACCTGGGACTAGTGAGTAATTTAATATAGAGTATTACCTAGGACTAGTGAGTAATTTAATATAGAGTATTACCTAGGACTAGTGAGTACTTTAATATAGAGTATTACCTGGGACTACTGAGTAATTTAATATAGAGTATTACCTAGGACTAGTGAGTACTTTTATATAGAGTATTACCTAGGACTAGTGAGTAATTCAATATAGAGTATTACCTGAGACTAGTGAGTAATTTAATATAGAGTATTACCTAGGACTAGTGAGTAATTTAATATAGAGTATTACCTGGGACTAGTGAGTAATTTAATATAGAGTATTACCTAGGACTAGTGAGTACTTTAATATAGAGTATTACCTGGGACTACTGAGTAATTTAATATAGAGTATTACCTAGGACTAGTGAGTACTTTTATATAGAGTATTATCTGAGACTAGTGAGTACTTTTATATAGAGTATTACCTGGTACTAGTGAGTACTTTTATATAGAGTATTATCTGGGATTAGTGAGTACTTTAATATAGAGTATTAACTGGGACTAGTGAGTAATTTAATATAGAGTATTACCTGGGACTAGTGAGTAATTTAATATAGAGTATTACCGGGGACTAGTGAGTAATTTAATATAGAGTATTACCTAGGACTAGTGAGTAATTTAATATAGAGTATTACCTAGGACTAGTGAGTAATTTAGTATAGAGTATTACCTGGGACTAGTGAGTAATTTAATATAGAGTATTACCTAGGACTAGTGAGTAATTTAGTATAGAGTATTACCTGGGACTAGTGAGTAATTTAATATAGAGTATTACCTGGGACTAGTGAGTAATTTAATATAGAGTATTACCTGGGACTAGTGAGTAATTTAGTATAGAGTATTACCTAGGACTGAATAGGTAATTTAATATAGAGTATTACCTGGGACTAGTGAGTAATTTAATATAGAGTATTACCTGGGACTAGTGAGTAATTTAATATAGAGTATTACCTAGGACTAGTGAGTACTTTAATATAGAGTATTACCTAGGACTAGTGAGTAATTTAATATAGAGTATTAGCTGGGACTAGTGAGTAATTTAATATAGAGTATTACCTGGGACTAGTGAGTAATTTAGTATAGAGTATTACCTAGGACTAGTGAGTACTTTAATATAGAGTATTACCTGGGACTAGTGAGTAATTTAATATAGAGTATTACCTAGGACTAGTGAGTAATTTAATATAGAGTATTACCTGGGACTAGTGAGTAATTTAGTATAGAGTATTACCTAGGACTGAATAAGTAATTTAATATAGAGTATTACCTGGGACTAGTGAGTAATTTAATATAGAGTATTACCTAGGACTAGTGAGTAATTTAATATAGAGTATTACCTAGGACTAGTGAGTAATTTAATATAGAGTATTACCTAGGACTAGTGAGTAATTTAATATAGAGTATTACCTAGGACTAGTGAGTAATTTAATATAGAGTATTACCTGGGACTAGTGAGTAATTTAATATAGAGTATTACCTAGGACTAGTGAGTAATTTAATATAGAGTATTACCTAGGACTAGTGAGTACTTTAATATAGAGTATTACCTGGGACTACTGAGTAATTTAATATAGAGTATTACCTAGGACTAGTGAGTACTTTTATATAGAGTATTACCTAGGACTAGTGAGTAATTCAATATAGAGTATTACCTGAGACTAGTGAGTAATTTAATATAGAGTATTACCTAGGACTAGTGAGTAATTTAATATAGAGTATTACCTGGGACTAGTGAGTAATTTAATATAGAGTATTACCTAGGACTAGTGAGTACTTTAATATAGAGTATTACCTGGGACTACTGAGTAATTTAATATAGAGTATTACCTAGGACTAGTGAGTACTTTTATATAGAGTATTATCTGAGACTAGTGAGTACTTTTATATAGAGTATTACCTGGTACTAGTGAGTACTTTTATATAGAGTATTATCTGGGATTAGTGAGTACTTTAATATAGAGTATTAACTGGGACTAGTGAGTAATTTAATATAGAGTATTACCTGGGACTAGTGAGTAATTTAATATAGAGTATTACCTGGGACTAGTGAGTAATTTAATATAGAGTATTACCTAGGACTAGTGAGTAATTTAATATAGAGTATTACCTAGGACTAGTGAGTAATTTAGTATAGAGTATTACCTGGGACTAGTGAGTAATTTAATATAGAGTATTACCTAGGACTAGTGAGTAATTTAGTATAGAGTATTACCTGGGACTAGTGAGTAATTTAATATAGAGTATTACCTGGGACTAGTGAGTAATTTAATATAGAGTATTACCTGGGACTAGTGAGTAATTTAGTATAGAGTATTACCTAGGACTGAATAGGTAATTTAATATAGAGTATTACCTGGGACTAGTGAGTAATTTAATATAGAGTATTACCTGGGACTAGTGAGTAATTTAATATAGAGTATTACCTAGGACTAGTGAGTACTTTAATATAGAGTATTACCTAGGACTAGTGAGTAATTTAATATAGAGTATTAGCTGGGACTAGTGAGTAATTTAATATAGAGTATTACCTGGGACTAGTGAGTAATTTAGTATAGAGTATTACCTAGGACTAGTGAGTACTTTAATATAGAGTATTACCTGGGACTAGTGAGTAATTTAATATAGAGTATTACCTAGGACTAGTGAGTAATTTAATATAGAGTATTACCTGGGACTAGTGAGTAATTTAGTATAGAGTATTACCTAGGACTGAATAAGTAATTTAATATAGAGTATTACCTGGGACTAGTGAGTAATTTAATATAGAGTATTACCTAGGACTAGTGAGTAATTTAATATAGAGTATTACCTGGGACTAGTGAGTAATTTAATATAGAGTATTACATAGGACTAGTGAGTAATTTATTATAGAGTATTACCTAGGACTAGTGAGTAATTTATTATAGAGTATTACATAGGACTAGTGAGTAATTTAATATAGAGTATTACCTGGGACTAGTGAGTAATTTAATATAGAGTATTACCTGGGACTAGTGAGTAATTTAATATAGAGTATTACCTGAGACTTGTGAGTAATTTAATATAGAGTATTACCTGGGACTAGTGGGTAATTTAATATAGAGTATTACCTGGGACTAGTGAGTAATTTAATATAGAGTATTACCTAGGACTAGTGAGTAATTTAATATAGAGTATTACCTAGGACTAGTGAGTACTTTAATATAGAGTATTACCTGGGACTAGTGAGTACTTTAATATAGAGTATTACCTAGGACTAGTGAGTAATTTAATATAGAGTATTACCTAGGACTAGTGAGTAATTTAATATAGAGTATTACCTAGGACTAGTGAGTAATTTATTATAGAGTATTACATAGGACTAGTGAGTAATTTAATATAGAGTATTACCTGGGACTAGTGAGTAATTTAATATAGAGTATTACCTGGGACTAGTGAGTAATTTAATATAGAGTATTACCTGAGACTTGTGAGTAATTTAATATAGAGTATTACCTGGGACTAGTGGGTAATTTAATATAGAGTATTACCTGGGACTAGTGAGTAATTTAATATAGAGTATTACCTAGGACTAGTGAGTAATTTAATATAGAGTATTACATAGGACTAGTGAGTAATTTATTATAGAGTATTACCTAGGACTAGTGAGTAATTTATTATAGAGTATTACATAGGACTAGTGAGTAATTTAATATAGAGTATTACCTGGGACTAGTGAGTAATTTAATATAGAGTATTACCTGGGACTAGTGAGTAATTTAATATAGAGTATTACCTGAGACTTGTGAGTAATTTAATATAGAGTATTACCTGGGACTAGTGGGTAATTTAATATAGAGTATTACCTGGGACTAGTGAGTAATTTAATATAGAGTATTACCTAGGACTAGTGAGTAATTTAATATAGAGTATTACCTAGGACTAGTGAGTACTTTAATATAGAGTATTACCTGGGACTAGTGAGTACTTTAATATAGAGTATTACCTAGGACTAGTGAGTAATTTAATATAGAGTATTACCTAGGACTAGTGAGTAATTTAATATAGAGTATTACCTAGGACTAGTGAGTAATTTAATATAGAGTATTACCTAGGACTAGTGAGTAATTTGATATAGAGTATTACCTGGGACTAGTGAGTAATTTAGTATAGAGTATTACCTAGGACTGAATAAGTAATTTAATATAGAGTATTACCTAGGACTAGTGAGTAATTTAATATAGAGTATTACCTGGGACTAGTGAGTAATTTAATATAGAGTATTACCTGGGACTAGTGAGTAATTTAGTATGGAGTATTACCTAGGACTGAATAAGTAATTTAATATAGAGTATTACCTAGGACTAGTGAGTAATTTAATATAGAGTATTACCTGGGACTAGTGAGTAATTTAATATAGAGTATTACCTGGGACTAGTGAGTAATTTAATATAGAGTATTACCTGGGACTAGTTAGTACTTTAATATAGAGTATTACCTGGGACTAGTGAGTACTTTAATATAGAGTATTACCTAGGACTAGTGAGTAATTTAATATAGAGTATTACCTAGGACTAGTGAGTAATTTAATATAGAGTATTACCTAGGACTAGTGAGTAATTTAATATAGAGTATTACCTAGGACTAGTGAGTAATTTAATATAGAGTATTACCTGGGACTAGTGAGTAATTTAATATAGAGTATTACCTAGGACTAGTGAGTAATTTAATATAGAGTATTACCTGGGACTAGTGAGTACTTTGATATAGAGTATTACCTAGGACTAGTGAGTAATTTAATATAGAGTATTACCTGGGACTAGTGAGTAATTTAATATAGAGTATTACCTGGGACTAGTGAGTAATTTAATATAGAGTATTACTTGGGACTAGTGAGTAATTTATTATAGAGTATTACCTGGGACTAGTGAGTAATTTAATATAGAGTATTACCTGGGACTAGTGAGTAATTTAATATAGAGTATTACCTAGGACTAGTGAGTAATTTAATATAGAGTATTACCTAGGACTAGTGAGTACTTTAATATAGAGTATTACCTGGGAATAGTGAGTAATTTAATATAGAGTATTACCTGGGACTAGTGAGTAATTTAATATAGAGTATTACCTGGGACTAGTGAGTTATTTAATATAGAGTATTACCTGGGACTAGTGAGTAATTTAATATAGAGTATTACCTGGGACTAGTGAGTAATTTAGTATAGAGCATTACCTAGGACTAGTGAGTAATTTAATATAGAGTATTACCTAGGACTAGTGAGTAATTTAATATTACCTGGGACTAGTGAGTAATTTAATATAGAGTATTACCTGGGACTAGTGAGTAATTTAATATAGAGTATTACCTAGGACTAGTGAGTAATTTAATATAGAGTATTACCTAGGACTAGTGAGTACTTTAATATAGAGTATTACCTGGGACTACTGAGTAATTTAATATAGAGTATTACCTAGGACTAGTGAGTACTTTTATATAGAGTATTACCTAGGACTAGTGAATAATTCAATATAGAGTATTACCTGAGACTAGTGAGTAATTTAATATAGAGTATTACCTAGGACTAGTGAGTAATTTAATATAGAGTATTACCTGGGACTACTGAGTAATTTAATATAGAGTATTACCTAGGACTAGTGAGTACTTTAATATAGAGTATTACCTGGGACTAGTGAGTAATTTAATATAGAGTATTACCTAGGACTAGTGAGTAATTTAGTATAGAGTATTACCTGGGACTAGTGAGTAATTTAATATAGAGTATTACCTGGGACTAGTGAGTAATTTAATATAGAGTATTACCTAGGACTAGTGAGTACTTTAATATAGAGTATTATCTGGGATTAGTGAGTACTTTAATATAGAGTATTAACTGGGACTAGTGAGTAATTTAATATAGAGTATTACCTGGGACTAGTGAGTAATTTAATATAGAGTATTACCTGGGACTAGTGAGTAATTTAATATAGAGTATTACCTAGGACTAGTGAGTAATTTAATATAGAGTATTACCTAGGACTAGTGAGTAATTTAGTATAGAGTATTACCTGGGACTAGTGAGTAATTTAATATAGAGTATTACCTAGGACTAGTGAGTAATTTAATATAGAGTATTACCTGGGACTAGTGAGTAATTTAATATAGAGTATTACCTAGGACTAGTGAGTAATTTAGTATAGAGTATTACCTGGGACTAGTGAGTAATTTAATATAGAGTATTACCTGGGACTAGTGAGTAATTTAATATAGAGTATTACCTAGGACTAGTGAGTACTTTAATATAGAGTATTACCTAGGACTAGTGAGTAATTTAATATAGAGTATTAGCTGGGACTAGTGAGTAATTTAATATAGAGTATTACCTGGGACTAGTGAGTAATTTAGTATAGAGTATTACCTAGGACTAGTGAGTACTTTAATATAGAGTATTACCTGGGACTAGTGAGTAATTTAATATAGAGTATTACCTAGGACTAGTGAGTAATTTAATATAGAGTATTACCTGGGACTAGTGAGTAATTTAGTATAGAGTATTACCTAGGACTGAATAAGTAATTTAATATAGAGTATTACCTGGGACTATTGAGTAATTTAATATAGAGTATTACCTGGGACTAGTGAGTAATTTAATATAGAGTATTACCTAGGACTAGTGAGTAATTTAATATAGAGTATTACCTAGGACTAGTGAGTACTTTAATATAGAGTATTACCTGGGACTAGTGAGTACTTTAATATAGAGTATTACCTAGGACTAGTGAGTAATTTAATATAGAGTATTACCTAGGACTAGTGAGTAATTTAATATAGAGTATTACCTGGGACTAGTGAGTAATTTAATATAGAGTATTACCTAGGACTAGTGAGTACTTTAATATAGAGTATTACCTGGGACTAGTGAGTAATTTAATATAGAGTATTACCTAGGACTAGTGAGTAATTTAATATAGAGTATTACCTGGGACTAGTGAGTAATTTAGTATAGAGTATTACCTGGGACTAGTGAGTAATTTAATATAGAGTATTACCTGGGACTAGTGAGTAATTTAATATAGAGTATTACCTGGGACTAGTGAGTAATTTAGTATAGAGTATTACCTAGGACTAGTGAGTACTTTAATATAGAGTATTACCTGGGACTAGTGAGTAATTTAATATAGAGTATTACCTAGGACTAGTGAGTAATTTAATATAGAGTATTACCTGGGACTAGTGAGTAATTTAGTATAGAGTATTACCTAGGACTGAATAAGTAATTTAATATAGAGTATTACCTGGGACTAGTGAGTAATTTAATATAGAGTATTACCTGGGACTAGTGAGTAATTTAGTATAGAGCATTACCTAGGACTAGTGAGTAATTTAATATAGAGTATTACCTAGGACTAGTGAGTAATTTAATATTACCTGGGACTAGTGAGTAATTTAATATAGAGTATTACCTAGGACTAGTGAGTAATTTGATATAGAGTATTACCTAGGACTAGTGAGTAATTTGATATAGAGTATTACCTGGGACTAGTGAGTAATTTAGTATAGAGTATTACCTAGGACTGAATAAGTAATTTAATATAGAGTATTACCTAGGACTAGTGAGTAATTTAATATAGAGTATTACCTGGGACTAGTGAGTAATTTAATATAGAGTATTACCTGGGACTAGTGAGTAATTTAGTATAGAGTATTACCTGGGACTAGTGAGTAATTTAATATAGAGTATTACCTGGGACTAGTGAGTAATTTAATATAGAGTATTACCTGGGACTAGTGAGTAATTTGATATAGAGTATTACCTAGGACTAGTGAGTAATTTAATATAGAGTATTACCTAGGACTAGTGAGTAATTTAATATAGAGTATTACCTAGGACTAGTGAGTAATTTAATATAGAGTATTACCTAGGACTAGTGAGTAATTTAATATAGAGTATTACCTAGGACTAGTGAGTAATTTAATATAGAGTATTACCTAGGACTAGTGAGTACTTTAATATAGAGTATTACCTGGGACTAGTGAGTAATTTAATATAGAGTATTACCTAGGACTAGTGAGTACTTTAATATAGAGTATTACCTGGGACTAGTGAGTACTTTATTATAGAGTATTACCTAGGACTATTGAGTAATTTAATATAGAGTATTACCTGGGACTAGTGAGTAATTTAATATAGAGTATTACCTAGGACTAGTGAGTAATTTAATATAGAGTATTACCTAGGACTAGTGAGTACTTTAATATAGAGTATTACCTGGGACTAGTGAGTACTTTAATATAGAGTATTACCTAGGACTAGTGAGTAATTTAATCTAGAGTATTACCTAGGACTAGTGAGTAATTTAATATAGAGTATTACCTAGGACTAGTGAGTAATTTAATATAGAGTATTACCTAGGACTAGTGAGTAATTTGATATAGAGTATTACCTGGGACTAGTGAGTAATTTAGTATAGAGTATTACCTAGGACTGAATAAGTAATTTAATATAGAGTATTACCTAGGACTAGTGAGTAATTTAATATAGAGTATTACCTGGGACTAGTGAGTAATTTAATATAGAGTATTACCTGGGACTAGTGAGTAATTTAGTATGGAGTATTACCTAGGACTGAATAAGTAATTTAATATAGAGTATTACCTAGGACTAGTGAGTAATTTAATATAGAGTATTACCTGGGACTAGTGAGTAATTTAATATAGAGTATTACCTGGGACTAGTGAGTAATTTAATATAGAGTATTACCTGGGACTAGTGAGTACTTTAATATAGAGTATTACCTGGGACTAGTGAGTACTTTAATATAGAGTATTACCTAGGACTAGTGAGTAATTTAATATAGAGTATTACCTAGGACTAGTGAGTAATTTAATATAGAGTATTACCTAGGACTAGTGAGTAATTTAATATAGAGTATTACCTAGGACTAGTGAGTAATTTAATATAGAGTATCACCTGGGACTAGTGAGTAATTTAATATAGAGTATTACCTAGGACTAGTGAGTACTTTAATATAGAGTATTACCTGGGACTAGTGAGTAATTTAATATAGAGTATTACCTAGGACTAGTGAGTAATTTAATATAGAGTATTACCTAGGACTAGTGAGTAATTTAATATAGAGTATTACCTAGGACTAGTGAGTAATTTAATATAGAGTATTACCTAGGACTAGTGAGTAATTTAATATAGAGTATTACCTAGGACTAGTGAGTAATTTAATATAGAGTATTACCTAGGACTAGTGAGTACTTTAATATAGAGTATTACCTGGGACTAGTGAGTAATTTAATATAGAGTATTACCTAGGACTAGTGAGTACTTTAATATAGAGTATTACCTGGGACTAGTGAGTACTTTATTATAGAGTATTACCTAGGACTATTGAGTAATTTAATATAGAGTATTACCTGGGACTAGTGAGTAATTTAATATAGAGTATTACCTAGGACTAGTGAGTAATTTAATATAGAGTATTACCTAGGACTAGTGAGTACTTTAATATAGAGTATTACCTGGGACTAGTGAGTACTTTAATATAGAGTATTACCTAGGACTAGTGAGTAATTTAATCTAGAGTATTACCTAGGACTAGTGAGTAATTTAATATAGAGTATTACCTAGGACTAGTGAGTAATTTAATATAGAGTATTACCTAGGACTAGTGAGTAATTTGATATAGAGTATTACCTGGGACTAGTGAGTAATTTAGTATAGAGTATTACCTAGGACTGAATAAGTAATTTAATATAGAGTATTACCTAGGACTAGTGAGTAATTTAATATAGAGTATTACCTGGGACTAGTGAGTAATTTAATATAGAGTATTACCTGGGACTAGTGAGTAATTTAGTATGGAGTATTACCTAGGACTGAATAAGTAATTTAATATAGAGTATTACCTAGGACTAGTGAGTAATTTAATATAGAGTATTACCTGGGACTAGTGAGTAATTTAATATAGAGTATTACCTGGGACTAGTGAGTAATTTAATATAGAGTATTACCTGGGACTAGTGAGTACTTTAATATAGAGTATTACCTGGGACTAGTGAGTACTTTAATATAGAGTATTACCTAGGACTAGTGAGTAATTTAATATAGAGTATTACCTAGGACTAGTGAGTAATTTAATATAGAGTATTACCTAGGACTAGTGAGTAATTTAATATAGAGTATTACCTAGGACTAGTGAGTAATTTAATATAGAGTATTACCTGGGACTAGTGAGTAATTTAATATAGAGTATTACCTAGGACTAGTGAGTACTTTAATATAGAGTATTACCTGGGACTAGTGAGTAATTTAATATAGAGTATTACCTGGGACTAGTGAGTAATTTAATATAGAGTATTACCTGGGACTAGTGGGTAATTTAATATAGAGTATTACCTGGGACTAGTGAGTAATTTAATATAGAGTATTACCTAGGACTAGTGAGTAATTTAATATAGAGTATTACCTGGGACTAGTGAGTAATTTAATATAGAGTATTACCTAGGACTAGTGAGTAATTTAATATAGAGTATTACCTAGGACTAGTGAGTACTTTTATATAGAGTATTACCTAGGACTAGTGAGTAATTCAATATAGAGTATTACCTGAGACTTGTGAGTAATTTAATATAGAGTATTACCTGGGACTAGTGAGTAATTTAATATAGAGTATTACCTGGGACTAGTGAGTAATTTAATATAGAGTATTACCTGGGACTAGTGAGTTATTTAATATAGAGTATTACCTGGGACTAGTGAGTAATTTGATATAGAGTATTACCTAGGACTAGTGAGTACTTTAATATAGAGTATTACCTAGGACTAGTGAGTAATTTAATATAGAGTATTACCTAGGACTAGTGAGTAATTTAGTATAGAGTATTACCTAGGACTAGTGAGTAATTTAATATAGAGTATTACCTAGGACTAGTGAGTACTTTAATATAGAGTATTACCTAGGACTAGTGAGTAATTTAATATAGAGTATTACCTGGGACTAGTGAGTACTTTAATATAGAGTATTACCTGGGACTAGTGAGTAATTTAATATAGAGTATTACCTGGGACTAGTGAGTAATTTAATATAGAGTATTACCTGGGACTAGTGAGTAATTTAATATAGAGTATTACCTAGGAATAGTGAGTAATTTAATATAGAGTATTACCTAGGACTAGTGAGTAATTTAATATAGAGTATTACCTGGGACTAGTGAGTAATTTAATATAGAGTATTACCTGGGACTAGTGAGTAATTTAATATAGAGTATTACCTGGGATTAGTGAGTAATTTAATATAGAGTATTACCTGGGACTAGTGAGTAATTCAATATAGAGTATTACCTGGGACTAGTGAGTAATTTAATATAGAGTATTACCTGGGACTAGTGAGTAATTTAATATAGAATATTACCTAGGACTAGTGAGTAATTTAATATAGAGTATTACCTAGGACTAGTGAGTAATTTAATATAGAGTATTACCTGGGACTAGTGAGTAATTTAATATAGAGTATTGCCTAGGACTAGTGTGTACTTTTATATAGAGTATTACCTAGGACTAGTGCCTAATTTAATATAGAGTATTACCTGGGACTAGTGAGTAATTTAATATAGAGTATTACCTGGGACTAGTGAGTACTTTTATATAGAGTATTACCTAGGACTAGTGAGTAATTTAATATAGAGTATTACCTGGGACTAGTGAGTAATTTAATATAGAGTATTACTTGGGACTAGTGAGTAATTTATTATAGAGTATTACCTGGGACTAGTGAGTACTTTATATAGAGTATTACCTGGGACTAGTGAGTACTTTATATAGAGTATTACCTGGGACTAGTGAGTACTTTTATATAGAGTATTACCTGGTACTAGTGAGTACTTTGATATAGAGTATTATCTGGGATTAGTGAGTACTTTTATATAGAGTATTAACTGGGACTAGTGAGTTCTTTTATATAGGTATAAAAGAATAAAAAAGACTAGCGACTAATTATATTGTTCATTCTAGATAAATAAGTTATATTTATTTATATTTTCACACTAGATTTTCTATTTATATCATATAAAATAAACCTTGTAATTTTATTTAAAGATATTGTAAGTTTAATTAAGATTATTATTTTACACTAATAATAATCAAATGTTTATAAGTAGCCCGATATTTATAGCTAATTATGTAATTAAAAGCGAAATAGGAAATGACTTAATATCTGGTACGATAGTACTTACAAGATACAAGTAACCACTTACAAATATCAATTACAACAACTCAGTAAACAGCTAACATGTATATATTCATACACATATACGTACATACCAGTAGGTGCATATTTACATCTGTGCATAGTAAATACAAATCGTATTTCTAATTTTGATGTAAATCCCAAGTGAAATGTAATATTTGCAATGTATAATTTTCGCAGTTCGAAATTGTAAACGTGAATAGAATACAATTATATACCAGTTATTTATCAAATACATGAGTATTAGAAATCAAATACATTTGTATTAGAAATCAAGTACATGTGTATTAGAAATCAAATACATTTGTATTAGAAATCAAATACATATGTATTAGAAATCAAGTACATGAGTATTAGAAATCAAGTACATGAGTATTAGAAATCAAGTACATGAGTATTAGAAATCAAGTAAATGTGTATTAGAAATCAAATACATGTGTATTAGAAATCAAATACATTTGTATTAGAAATCAAATACATGAGTATTAGAAATCAAATACATGAGTATTAGAAATCAAATACATGAATATTAGAAATCAAATACATGTGTATTAGAAATCAAATACATGTGTATTAGAAATCAAGTACATGTGTATTAGAAATCAAGTACATGAGTATTAGAAATCAAATACATGTGTATTAGAAATCAAATACATTTGTATTAGAAATCAAGTACATGTGTATTAGAAATCAAGTACATGTGTATTAGAAATCAAATACATGAGTATTAGAAATCAAATACATGAGTATTAGAAATCAAATACATGAATATTAGAAATCAACTACATGAGTATTAGAAATCAAATACATTTGTATTAGAAATCAAATACATGTGTATTAGAAATCAAGTACATGTGTATTAGAAATCAAGTACATGAGTATTAGAAATCAAATACATGAATATTAGAAATCAAATACATGAATATTAGAAATCAAGTACATGTGTATTAGAAATCAAGTACATGTGTATTAGAAATCAAGTACATGAGTATTAGAAATCAAATACATGAATATTAGAAATCAAATACATGAATATTAGAAATCAAGTACATGTGTATTAGAAATCAAATACATGAGTATTAGAAATCAAGTACATGAGTATTAGAAATCAAATACATGTGTATTAGAAATCAAGTACATGTGTATTAGAAATCAAATACATGAGTATTAGAAATCAAATACATGAGTATTAGAAATCAAATACATGTGTATTAGAAATCAAATACATGTGTATTAGAAATCAAGTACATGTGTATTAGAAATCAAGTAAATGTGTATTAGAAATCAAATACATGAGTATTAGAAATCAAATACATGAGTATTAGAAATCAAGTACATGTGTATTAGAAATCAAATACATTTGTATTAGAAATCAAATACATGTGTATTAGAAATCAAATACATGAGTATTAGAAATCAAATACATGTGTATTAGAAATCAAATACATGAGTATTAGAAATCAACTACATGTGTATTAGAAATCAAATACATGAGTATTAGAAATCAAATACATGAGTATTAGAAATCAAATACATTTGTATTAGAAATCAAATACATGAGTATTAGAAATCAAATACATTTGTATTAGAAATCAAATACATGAGTATTAGAAATCAAGTACATGAGTATTAGAAATCAAATACATGTGTATTAGAAATCAACTACATGTGTATTAGAAATCAAATACATGAGTATTAGAAATCAAATACATGAGTATTAGAAATCAAATACATGTGTATTAGAAATCAAATACATGTGTATTAGAAATCAAATACATGTGTATTAGAAATCAAGTACATGTGTATTAGAAATCAAATACATTTGTATTAGAAATCAAGTACATGTGTATTAGAAATCAAATACATGTGTATTAGAAATCAAGTACATGTGTATTAGAAATCAAGTACATGAGTATTAGAAATCAAATACATGTGTATTAGAAATCAAATATATTTGTATTAGAAATCAAGTACATGTGTATTAGAAATCAAGTACATGTGTATTAGAAATCAAATACATGAGTATTAGAAATCAAATACATGTGTATTAGAAATCAAGTACATGTGTATTAGAAATCAAATACATGAGTATTAGAAATCAAATACATGAGTATTAGAAATCAAATACATGTGTATTAGAAATCAAGTACATGTGTATTAGAAATCAAATACATGAGTATTAGAAATCAAATACATGAATATTAGAAATCAAATACATGTGTATTAGAAATCAAGTACATGTGTATTAGAAATCAAATACATGTGTATTAGAAATCAAGTACATGTGTATTAGAAATCAAGTACATGTGTATTAGAAATCAAATACATGAGTATTAGAAATCAAATACATGAATATTAGAAATCAAATACATGTGTATTAGAAATCAAATACATGTGTATTAGAAATCAAATACATGAGTATTAGAAATCAAGTACATGAGTATTAGAAATCAAATACATGTGTATTAGAAATCAAGTACATGTGTATTAGAAATCAAGTACATGTGTATTAGAAATCAAATACATGAGTATTAGAAATCAAATACATGAGTATTAGAAATCAAATACATGTGTATTAGAAATCAAATACATGTGTATTAGAAATCAAGTACATGTGTATTAGAAATCAAATACATGAGTATTAGAAATCAAATACATGAGTATTAGAAATCAAGTACATGAGTATTAGAAATCAAATACATGTGTATTAGAAATCAAGTACATGTGTATTAGAAATCAAATACATGAGTATTAGAAATCAAATACATGTGTATTAGAAATCAAGTACATGTGTATTAGAAATCAAATACATGAATATTAGAAATCAAGTACATGTGTATTAGAAATCAAGTACATGAGTATTAGAAATCAAATACATGTGTATTAGAAATCAAATACATGTGTATTAGAAATCAAGTACATGTGTATTAGAAATCAAATACATGAGTATTAGAAATCAAGTACATGAGTATTAGAAATCAAATACATGTGTATTAGAAATCAAATACATGTGTATTAGAAATCAAATACATGAGTATTAGAAATCAAGTACATGTGTATTAGAAATCAAATACATGAGTATTAGAAATCAAGTACATGTGTATTAGAAATCAAATACATGAGTATTAGAAATCAAATACATGAGTATTAGAAATCAAGTACATGTGTATTAGAAATCAAATACATGAGTATTAGAAATCAAGTACATGAGTATTAGAAATCAAATACATGAGTATTAGAAATCAAATACATGAGTATTAGAAATCAAATACATGAGTATTAGAAATCAAATACATGAGTATTAGAAATCAAGTACATGAGTATTAGAAATCAAATACATGAGTATTAGAAATCAAGTACATGAGTATTAGAAATCAAGTACATGTGTATTAGAAATCAAATACATTTGTATTAGAAATCAAATACGTGTGTATTAGAAATCAAATACATTTGTATTAGAAATCAAATACATGAGTATTAGAAATCAAGTACATGAGTATTAGAAATCAAATACATGAGTATTAGAAATCAAATACATGAGTATTAGAAATCAAATACATGTGTATTAGAAATCAAATACGTGTGTATTAGAAATCAAATACATGAGTATTAGAAATCAAATACATGAGTATTAGAAATCAAATACATGAGTATTAGAAATCAAATACATTTGTATTAGAAATCAAATACATTTGTATTAGAAATCAAATACATGTGTATTATAAATCAAATACATTTGTATTAGAAATCAAATACATGTGTATTATAAATCAAATACATTTGTATTAGAAATCAAATACGTGTGTATTAGAAATCAAATACATGAGTATTAGAAATCAAATACATGTGTATTAGAAATCAAGTACATGTGTATTAGAAATCAAATACATTTGTATTAGAAATCAAATACATGAGTATTAGAAATCAAATACATGAGTATTAGAAATCAAGTACATGAGTATTAGAAATCAAGTACATGAGTATTAGAAATCAAATACATGTGTATTAGAAATCAAGTACATGTGTATTAGAAATCAAATACGTGTGTATTAGAAATCAAGTACATGTGTATTAGAAATCAAATACGTGTGTATTAATAATCAAATACATGAGTATTAGAAATCAAATACATGAGTATTAGAAATCAAATACATGAGTATTAGAAATCAAATACATGAGTATTAGAAATCAAATACATTAGTATTAGAAATCAAATACATTTGTATTAGAAATCAAATACATGTGTATTATAAATCAAATACATTTGTATTAGAAATCAAATACATGTGTATTATAAATCAAATACATTTGTATTAGAAATCAAATACATGTGTATTAGAAATCAAGTACATGTGTATTAGAAATCAAATACATTTGTATTAGAAATCAAATACATGAGTATTAGAAATCAAATACATGAGTATTAGAAATCAAGTACATGAGTATTAGAAATCAAGTACATGAGTATTAGAAATCAAATACATGTGTATTAGAAATCAAGTACATGTGTATTAGAAATCAAATACGTGTGTATTAATAATCAAATACATGAGTATTAGAAATCAAATACATGAGTATTAGAAATCAAATACATGAGTATTAGAAATCAAATACATGAGTATTAGAAATCAAATACATTAGTATTAGAAATCAAATACATTTGTATTAGAAATCAAATACATGTGTATTATAAATCAAATACATTTGTATTAGAAATCAAATACATGTGTATTAGAAATCAAATACGTGTGTATTAGAAATCAAATACATGAGTATTAGAAATCAAATACATGAGTATTAGAAATCAAATACATGAGTATTAGAAATCAAATACATTTGTATTAGAAATCAAATACATTTGTATTAGAAATCAAATACATGTGTATTATAAATCAAATACATTTGTATTAGAAATCAAATACATGTGTATTATAAATCAAATACATTTGTATTAGAAATCAAATACGTGTGTATTAGAAATCAAATACATGAGTATTAGAAATCAAATACATGTGTATTAGAAATCAAGTACATGTGTATTAGAAATCAAATACATTTGTATTAGAAATCAAATACATGAGTATTAGAAATCAAATACATGAGTATTAGAAATCAAGTACATGAGTATTAGAAATCAAGTACATGAGTATTAGAAATCAAATACATGTGTATTAGAAATCAAGTACATGTGTATTAGAAATCAAATACGTGTGTATTAATAATCAAATACATGAGTATTAGAAATCAAATACATGAGTATTAGAAATCAAATACATGAGTATTAGAAATCAAATACATGAGTATTAGAAATCAAATACATTAGTATTAGAAATCAAATACATTTGTATTAGAAATCAAGTACATGTGTATTAGAAATCAAATACATGAGTATTAGAAATTAAGTACATGAGTATTAGAAATCAAATACTTGAGTATTAGAAATCAAATACATGTGAATTAGAAATCAAATACATGAGTATTAGAAATCAAATACATGTGTATTAGAAATCAAATACATGAGTATTAGAAATTAAGTACATGAGTATTAGAAATCAAATACTTGAGTATTAGAAATCAAGTACATGTGTATTAGAAATTAAATACATGAGTATTAGAAATCAAGTACATGAGTATTAGAAATCAAGTACATGTGTATTAGAAATTAAATACATGAGTATTAGAAATCAAGTACATGAGTATTAGAAATCAAGTACATGTGTATTAGAAATTAAATACATGAGTATTAGAAATCAAGTACATGAGTATTAGAAATCAAATACATGTGTATTAGAAATCAAATACATGAGTATTAGAAATCAAATACATGTGTATTAGAAATCAAATACATGAGTATTAGAAATCAAATACTTGAGTATTAGAAATCAAGTACATGTGTATTAGAAATCAAATACGTGTGTATTTGAAATCAAATACATGAGTATTAGAAATCAAATACATATGTATTAGAAATCAAGTACATGTGTATTAGAAATCAAATACATTTGTATTAGAAATCAAATACATGAGTATTAGAAATCAAGTACATGTGTATTAGAAATCAAATACATGAGTATTAGAAATCAAATACGTGTGTATTTGAAATCAAATACATGAGTATTAGAAATCAAATACATATGTATTAGAAATCAAGTACATGTGTATTAGAAATCAAATACATTTGTATTAGAAATCAAATACATGAGTATTAGAAATCAAGTACATGAGTATTAGAAATCAAATACATGAGTATTAGAAATCAAATACATGAGTATTAGAAATCAAATACATGAGTATTAGAAATCAAATACATTAGTATTAGAAATCAAATACATGAGTATTAGAAATCAAATACATGAGTATTAGAAATCAAATACATTAGTATTAGAAATCAAGTACATGTGTATTAGAAATCAAATACATGTGTATTAGAAATCAAGTACATGTGTATTAGAAATCTAATACATTTGTATTAGATATCAAATACGTGTGTATTAGAAATCAAATACATGTGTATTAGAAATCAAATACATGTGTATTAGAAATCAAATACATGTGTATTAGAAATCAAATACATTTGTATTAGAAATCAAATACATGTGTATTAGAAATCAAATACATGAGTATTAAAAATCAAATACATGTGTATTAGAAATCAAATACATGAGTATTAGAAATCAAATACATTTGTATTATTGAGTATTAGAAATGTTGTTTATTTACTTCTATCCATTTGTGTTATAAGTATTCACTCGCGAACAATCACTTCATAAATAGATAATATATACGAATAATGCTTATAGAAAAACCAGGGAGAGCTAGTCAGTTATCTAATAGTTTGTAAAATTCTTTGATGTGTCAATATTACAATATTACAAAATTAAATTAAATAAATTATGTAATGCAAAAATTAAAATTACTGATTAGTTTACCAAATTTATTTTTAAAGTGTTGATAATTGTTTTGTACAATACAATTTATTTTTAATATTTCAAACAAAGACTTGATTCTCCTCAATTAGCATAAGTTTCATAACTTATAGGTATTATCTTGTAAGTTAATACACATATAAAAATATCAGTCTACTTTAAATTATAAGGGTACAAAGGAAATATTTATTATGAAATAGTTGAATTCAAGCTTTCACTTTTAAGTTAACGGAAAACATGTAAGTTATTTAGTGATATTGTAGACGTTTCATAATTTGTTTGGTATTTGGGGCTGCAAACGTCGGAAGGTATTTTGGTACAGGATATGTTTTACTCGGCCGGTTCATCAATGGCGTGTTGTCATGGGCGGTTGCCATGGCTACAGCATTTCTTGATCGACTTTAGTGAAATCGTCCACGACTCCCGTCAAGCACTGTACAATTGCAGTATGGGCCTTCATAGATGAATCACTTTCACTATGTGAGGATTTAGCATTGTAAATGTTAGTTTGTTAGTTAGTGTTGGTTAGTTGGTCAGTGTTGGTAAATGTAGGTAAGTGTAGGTAAGTGTAGGTTAGTGTTGGTAAATGTTAGTTTGTTAGTTAGTGTTGGTTAGTTGGTTAGTGTTGGTAAATGTAGGTAAGTGTAGGTAAGTGTAGGTAAGTGTAGGTAAGTGTAGGTAAGTGTAGGTTAGTTGGTAAGTGTAGGTTAGTGTTGATAAGTGTTGGTTAGTTAGTAAGTGTAGGTTAATTGGTTAGTGTTGGTAAATGTAGGTAAGTGCAGGTAAGTGTAGGTTAGTTGGTAAGTGTAGGTTAGTGTTGGTAAATGTTAGTTAGTTAGTAAGTGTTGGTTAGTTGGTTAGTATTGGTAAATGTAGGTAAGTGTAGGTAAGTGTAGGTAAGTGTAGGTTAGTTGGTAAGTGTAGGTTAGTGTTGATAAGTGTTGGTTAGTTAGTAAGTGTAGGTTAATTGGTTAGTGTTGGTAAATGTAGGTAAGTGTAGGTTAGTGTAGGTTAGTGTTGGTAAATGTTAGTTTGTTAGTTAGTGTTGGTTAGTGTTGGTAAATGTAGGTAAGTGTAGGTAAGTGTAGGTTAGTTGGTAAGTGTAGGTTAGTGTTGGTAAGTGTTGGTTAGTTAGTTAGTGTTAGTTAGTTGGTTAGTGTTGGTAAGTGTAGGTTAGTTAGTAAGTGTAGGTTAATTGGTAAGTATTGGTTAGTTGGTTAGTGTAGGTTAATGTTGGTAAGTGTTGGTTAGTTAGTTAGTGTTAGTTAGTTGGTTAGTGTTGGTAAGTGTTGGTTAGTTTATATATATATATATATATATATATATATATATATATATATATCGGAGTTCGTTAGATTGGAATTATTTAGTGGATATTTATTTTAGATAAATTGGGATTTATTAGAAATAGTTATATCAGTAATGTTTAGAAATTGTTATTAAAGGTTAAAATTCTAATTTAAATATTAAACAGGATTTAAGGTAATTTAAAGAAATTTAGAGATTTTATTGAAGTTAGAAGTAATAATAGTATAGGACTTTAGTAAAGATTGTATGCAGTTTTTATGATATTAAGCATGGTTTAGATAAATTAGTTTAGTTCAATTGTGGCGATGGTAAAGTTATTTAATGGAAATATGATTTTAGCAGTGTAAGAGTAGTTTATGTTTTAATAAATGTGTTTAGACAAGTTTACTTTAGACATATTTACTTTAGAGAGGTTTACTTTAGACAGGTTTACTTTAGACAGGTTTACTTTAGACAGGTTTACTTTAGACAGGTTTACTTTAGACATATTTACTTTAGAGAGGTTAACTTAGAGTTATTCATGGTAGTTTAATATATGTTAATATAAATATTTAGTTTAGGTTTATATTGGTGTATACTATAGGGTTATATTAATGTAGTATAACCTACTTGGGGTTTAGTGGGGAATAGAAGTATATAGGTTGGATTAATATATTTCAGAGTATTATGGAGGTGTAATAGCAATTAGTGGTATTTATTAGAGTTTATGGCAGTTACAATTATTAGTTGGGGTTCATGATAGGTTCATGGATTAGAGAAATTTTGTATTATTTTATAAATATGTATTGGGATTTAATGTTTGATACGTATTGCTATTGTAGTACAGAGTTTAAAGTACTCAGTGCAGATATTATTGCACTGAAAGACTAACAATGATCCAAATACATTTGCCAAAGGATTAGTCAGCACCATATCGTTAAATCTGTGAAACAAAACGGAAAATATATTTACATTTATGATGCAATAATAATAGAAATAATAATAATAATAAATATTATGACATTTTTTATGAACTCGATTTATGTATATATATATATATATATGTGTGTATAAATATTATGATATTTAAAATTAATATTATATTATTTCTTACCCTCCCATAGTATCTCTGTGAATGCGTAATGTATTTAGTTATATTGATATAATAATATACGAAATACATAATCACTTTATAGCTGGAACTAATTTAGGTAAATTTAAATGCTCAATATTTATGTTATTTCATTTATGTTCAAAATCACTCCCGAACTATTATCCAGGTAATTTAATTATTATAACAGCAAATCATCCAAATTAATTTGAGTTATTTTATTATATAAGTGAAAACATTTTGTATTCTAATCACAAATATTTTTTATTTATTTTTATAATTACCTAATATTGTAAATAACTATAGTTATAACATATTGTTTCTTGGGATAATGTATAATAAAATATACAATTTATTTGAATATATTATCTATTTAATTTGTAAATAAATAGGATATATATCATTTTAATGATATACATATATATATATATATATATATATATTAATGATATATCATTTAATAATATATATATCAATTAATGATATTTCACTTTAATTCAAAAAATAAATAAATTAGAATCACGATAAGTTCTAAAATGAAAATTATAAAATTGAATGTGATATATTAATTTGATTTAAATGCATATATGTGAATACTATTTCAAGAAATAATTCAGGTCATTTTTATTTTTGTTATATAAATATGAACTAATTATATAAGATGTTATAATAGGTCATTCTCGGATGTTATAGGTTATGAGTAAATAAGGATATTATAATGAACTAATTCAATGAATCTTTTTCCTGAAACAATAGTTTTCCTGATGTCTCATTATAAATTCGTATACAATTATAATTTTATTATATAACATAAATATAAAAATGATCATGTTTGTTGCAAGGATTATGCAATCGTTATGCAATCGTTATGCAATCGTTATGCAATCGTTATGCAATCGTTATGCAGTTCAGAGTTACGTAATAACATCGTTGCGGGGTTTAACGGATATTTAATTGTTTAACGGGTATTTATATTCTAGTCTAAGTGTAAATGATACGAACCGTTGTGTTTTCTTCTTGTAAGTGTATTTTATTATTATCAGCGATTCAATGACCACAACCAATACTGTTTTAAAATGTCAGCATTAATAAAGTGTGTTTTTACAGTTTATATACTGATAATAAAGTGTGTTTTTACAGTTTATATACTGATAATAAAGTATGTTTTTACAGTTTATATACTGATAATATGTATTCTCCTAATATCTAAATCATTATGTATAATATGAAAGTATAACTGATTTTACTATGGTCATTAACTAAAATTACCTATGCTAATTATTTTAATATACTCATGGATAATGTAATTATCGGTAATGTACTTATAGTATATGACTTATGTATAATGTACTTACAAATAATCTACTTAGAGATAATGTACTTATAACTAATGTAAATATAGACAATTTACTAATCGATAATGTACTTATAGTTAATATACGTTTAGATAACGTAGTTATAGTTAATGTAATTAGAGATAAGTATTCGATTACTCACCACTAGCTCTCAAATGACTCACCACTATATCTCTAGTGAATCACCTTTCTCTCTCTCTCTCTCTCTCTCTCTCTCTCTCTCTCTCTCACTCTCTCTCTCTCTCTCTCCCTTGAATAAACATTACTAACGGATAACGAATTGACTAGTAGTGAAATCAGAACTATTCGTCTCTGGATCTTTATCTGCAAATGCGAGAGATTGTTATAGTTGTTATATATTTGTAACTTTAGATTTATTAAGATAAACTGATATCATTATTGATGACGATGACGATCTAATGTATGATGTCGTGAATCATGAAATTGCGCATATGTCTGTTGTATTGTATTAGAGATGGAATACAGGATAGTTGAGATAGAACAGGTTGGTTGCGCGGCATTTGGGGGCGTGTTAGAAATAGGTAGAGGTGTGGTCGAGGCGTGGCGGAGGCGTGGCGTAGTAGAGATATTACGTCATAGTATAGTTGAACTTGTGTGGAGTTTGGATCGATTTCATTCTTTTACAAATTACGAGTCATTTATAACAACATTAATATAAGAACTATACTTACTATGTACTTGAATACCTTATGTGATACTTTATCTATATATATATATATATATATATATATATATATATATATATATATATATATAAAGCACATTGTAACTGACCTGTATCTTGGGTTTCAATTAGTTCGAAGTTGTTGGCTGGTCAAACGGTGAAACAGTTTATTATGATAGATATGATAGAATAATGCGAATAGTTGAATGTCATATTGTGATGGTAATCATGTAATGGTCCACGATAGTAATCGGTACAATGTACCCGTACAAGGTACCCATATAATGTACTCGTACAAGGTACTCGTACAAGGTACTCGTACAAGGTACCCGTACAAGGTACCCGTACAAGGTACCCATATAATGTACTCGTACAAGGTACTCGTACAAGGTACCCGTACAAGGTACCCGTACAAGGTACCCGTACAAGATACACGTACAAGGTACCCGTACAAGGTACCCGTACAAGGTACCCGTACAAGGTACCCGTACAAGGTACCCGTACAAGGTACCCGTACAAGGTACCCGTACAAGGTACCCGTACAAGGTACCCGTACAAGGTACCCGTACAAGGTACCCGTACAAGGTACCCGTACAAGGTACCCATATAATGTACTCGTACAAGGTACTCGTACAAGGTACCCGTACAAGGTACCCGTACAAGGTACCCGTACAAGATACACGTACAAGGTACCCGTACAAGGTACCCGTACAAGGTACCCGTACAAGGTACCCGTACAAGGTACCCGTACAAGGTACCCGTACAAGGTACCCGTACAAGGTACCCGTACAAGGTACCCGTACAAGGTACCCGTACAAGGTACCCGTACCAGGTACCCGTACAAGGTACCCGTACAAGGTACCCGTACAAGGTACCCGTACAAGGTACCCGTACAAGGTACCCGTACAAGGTACCCGTACAAGGTACCCGTACAAGGTACCCGTACAAGGTACCCGTACAAGGTACCCGTACAAGGTACCCGTACAAGGTACCCGTACAATCTAGTATATACATAAATCTCCGTACTCGAGCAATTATGAAATAGAGTAATGAATTATAATACTTTAGTCGTTAAGTAGTTCCAGAACAAGGTTACGGATGCCCCAATACGAACTGATATCCAGGGCTCACCCTCCGGTCTCAAACAGTACTACTGCGTCCGGTACTAACTGATATCCAGGGCTCACCCTCCGGTCTCAAACATTACTACTGCGTCCGGTACTAACTGGTATCCAGAGTTCACCCTCGGGTCTCAAACAGTACTACTGCGTCCGGTACTAACTGGTATCCAGGGTTCACCCTCCGGTCTCAAACATTACTACTGCGTCCGGTACTAACTGGTATCCAGGGCTCACCCTCCGGTCTCAAACATTACTACTGCGTCCGGTACTAACTGGTATCCAGGGTTCACCCTCGGGTCTCAAACAGTACTACTGCGTCCGATACGAACTGGTATCCAGGGTTCACCCTCCGGTCTCAAACATTACTACTGCGTCCGGTACTAACTGGTATCCAGGGTTCACCCTCCGGTCTCAAACATTACTACTGTGTCCGATACGAACTGGTATCCAGGGTTCACCCTCCGGTCTCAAACATTACTACTGCGTCCGGTACTAACTGGTATCCAGGGTTCACCCTCGGGTCTCAAACATTACTACTGCGTCCGATACGAACTGGTATCCAGGGTTCACCCTCCGGTCTCAAACATTACTACTGCGTCCGGTACTAACTGGTATTAGGCATGCAACTCTTTTGAATCATGAGTTTCAGCAGTGGTTGGTTAGGAGCGCAGCCAACGAAAACGGTGGGTAGGTAGATTTTACTCGCCAGATCATTGAATGAAAGCAACCAGTTGAGCTTACAGCTACACGTCAGGTTGTTGTTGTGAATCTAGGGAGAGTAGAAGGGTGTTAAGTTGAAAATAAATATAACAGAGGTAAGATTAATATTAAATGGAGGTGAAATTGAGATCGAGTTTATTTTGATGTAAAGAATGAGGGGAACTGAAAAATTGTTAATTGCTGTTTTGTAAATATAGATATATATACAACGGGGATTTATATATATAATGAAGTACGGATATCAGATAAATTAATTACTCAAAACACATGATACGCATTTATGCAATCATTCTTGTTACGGATGACTAAAAGATAGTTACGATGGCATTGAAGTGTAATTTAACTGGTATGAAAATAAAAATGAATTTATTTCAAGAAACTCACTTTTCTCGTTTTTATTCTATTTATAAACTTTTTTATTCTATTTATAAACTTTTTTATTCTATTTATAAACTTTTTTATTCTATTTTACAAATATTTGGATTCAAGTTATAACAAATCAAAATAGAAATTGGCTTTTTACTTAACATTATTCCCACACGATTGATAACTAATAAATTTCACCCAGAAAACAACATGTATGCTTTCATTTGTATATGTTAGAATATTAATATATATATTAATGCTATTTTGAAAATATGTATAACATAGCTTGATTGATATTACTTGAACTTCCACCAATTATATAACTATGTATCTATGTATAAATGTATCTATGTATTTATATATAACGATTACATATCCGGCAAGTTAAATATTAAAAATAATTCTGTTAAAAATTAAATTAAATTAAATTAAATATTATAAAAGTATGCCACTATTACAATTATAACTACTTTAATGCATTTCATGCATTTTAACTAGTATTATTTATTAGGATTTTAATAATTATATAATGAACGATAACTTCAATATTTACGAGGAGTTACATATAAATTGTATATTCGAACACTACTTACATACATAACTATAACATCAACGCTGTCGTTTTATTGCGTTGTTATTAATATAGTAGATTGACGGAAAACACAATGTCAATCAAAATTGAGAAAATAATTAATTAATAAAATAAATATAACGGTTAGTGGTTAGTTTATACATTGTTTATAAATATATTATTTATGATATGTCTATATAATATAGTTAACTTCAATTCTAATGGATTCTAACCTGCATGAATGTAATTGAGATTCTATCACTGAAAGCCGATCGTGGAAAGTTAGTCAGTAGGTTAGAGTTCAACTCCAAAATACGTAACATCGTGCATTTGGCGAATGTTCCATTAGCTAGGCTGGATATTAGATTCCGAGAGAAAATAGCAATGTGGACTATTTTGCATGATCCAAGATGAAATGCTTGCAATGATGGAAGTTTGTTTTGTGAGGCGTTAAGTACTTTTAGTTTACTAATATCGCCTAAAGAATACGAGTTGATATTATTATTCGAGAAGTCGAATTGCGCCAATTCAAGAAAATAATTCAGATTATTGTTTAGATCATTGATTTCATTTTTCCGCAAGTTCAAAACACGGAGAATGAACAACTTGTGAAACTTAAAGTTGGTAAATTTTATTTTATTGTCTTGCAAGTGTAACTCTACGAGGTACTCTAGATTCGAGAAACTTGCTTTAATTGAATTTATGGTGTTAGAGGATAAGTCGATAATACGAATTTTCAGTGTTTTCTCGAACATATTTTTCTTCACAATTTTCAAACTATTTCTCGATGCATTTAAAACTTGAAGAGCGCACGATTCCGTACAAAGATTCAATTCTTTCAACTTGTTATCGACCAAATATAGCTCTTTAAGTTCGATAATCGAGACAGTGAATTTCGTTAAGGCGTTACTATCTATTCTAATCACATTAAGATTTTTCATATAACTGATTTCCGCGCTCGTGATTTGATTGTCCGTCAGGATCAGTATTTTCAGATTCATGAATTTCTTTAAACCCGCGACCGTTGTCAAGTAATTGTGGCTTAAATCTAGTATTTTTAGTTTCTCCATCTTTGTAACGAAATTGACATCTTTCAGGGAACAATTTGTGATCACAAGTTCGACTAAACTATCTTTATGATTAACCAAGTCAAAATTGTGTAAAGTAATGTTTGATAATTCAAGGCGTTGTAGGTTTTCAATTGATGGGAATTTGGATACTATGAAATTGTTTTCGAGTCTGAACCTTTTAACACTCGGAATAACAAGCGTTGGAATGACAAGGCATTGTTTATCCTTATTCTTAGTGATTACAATGTTATCCACGATGGCTTGATTTTTAATAGAAGAGTTCACGGTTTTCGAGATTAAATTGCAATCATAAATAGTGATTACAATTTCTTTATTTGCATACAGGATCTAAGAAATGGAATTAGTGGAAGTGAGTGAAATTAATGTTTTAGGAGTGAGTGAGTGAGTAAGTGAGTGAGTGAGTGAGTGAGTGAGTTTAGTGTTTTATGAGTGAGTGAGTGAGTGAGTTTAGTATTTTAGGAGTGAGTGAGTGAGTTTAAGGTTTTAGGAGTGGGTGAGTGAGTTTAGTTTTTTAGGAGTGAGTGAGTGAGTTTAGTGTTTTAGGAGTGGGTGAGTGAGTTTAGTGTTTTATGAGTGAGTGAGTGAGTTTAATGTTTTAGGAGTGAGTGAGTGAGTTTAGTGTTTTTAGGAGTGAGTGAGTGAGTTTAGTATTTTAGTATTGGGTGAGTGAGTTTAGCGTTTTAGGAGTGAGTGAGTGAGTTTAGTGTTTTAGGAGTGGGTGAGTGAGTTTAGTGTTTTATGAGTGAGTGAGTGAGTTTAATGTTTTAGGAGTGAGTGAGTGAGTTTAGTGTTTTTAGGAGTGAGTGAGTGAGTTTAGTGTTTTAGTATTGGGTGAGTGAGTTTAGCGTTTTAGGAGTGAGTGAGTGAGTTTAGTGTTTTAGGAGTGAGTGAGTGAGTGAGTGAGTGAGTGAGTTTAGTGTTTTAGGAGTGAGTGAGTGAGTTTAGTGTTTTAGGAGTGGGTGAGTGAGTTTAGTGTTTTAGGAGTGGGTGAGTGAGTTTAGTGTTTAGTAGTGAGTGAGTATTTGTATTATTTTCATTGGTAACAGTTATGGGTAGCTTATTCCAAAGTTATGGAAAATTGTTTGTTATGTCTTGTTTAAGCAGTTTTTTATTGGATGATCTTAGATTATGTTTCAGTTTTAATTTAATTGAGTCACTCATATATTTAGGGATATCAGTTTCAGTGCAGTATGTATTATTGTTAGAGTTTTGTACATGGATCTGTGTTTAAAGGTTAGAAATTTAAGTATTTTTTGTATAATGTGATGTGTGTTCGTTTAGGGAGTTTGTAAATAAGTCTGCAAGTGTGGTTAATAATTTTGTTTAGTCGTTTTTCTTGTATTTTAGGTATATTAATTAAAAGTGAGTTGCAGTAGTCAAGTTTAGATAGAATGTAGGCAGATGTGAGTATTTTGAGTGATGTCTGGTTGAGAAGGTGTTTCATTTGTTTTATTTTAAATATTTTATAGTTACATTGCTTAGTTATTAATGAAATATGCTTGCCGAAGGTTAAGTCAGATTCTAATATTACACCTAAAGTAGTAATAGTTGTCTTAATGGGTATATCTTTATTTGCAATTTTAATATGTGTGATGGGTGGTGGCGTATGACTTTTACTATGGAATATGATGCATTCAGTTTTCTGTAATTAAATTTCAAGTAATTATAATTAAAGTAATTTTCTAATTTCGTCGTTATGCTATTGATTTCTTTTAGTGTATTCGGTAATTCATTAAAGGTTGTGGAAGTGTAAATTTGTGTGTCGTCAGCGTACATGTGGTATTTAGTATTATAGCAGTTCATAATTAAGTCGATATCGGATATATATATATTAAATAAAAGTGGACCCAAGACACTACCTTGAGGTACTCCGATTTGAGAACAGTTAAAAATTTTACTCAGTTTATCAGATTTGATATCGAAGGTTCTCCCGGTTAAATATGATTTTATTAGTTGTAGTATTGTGTAATGTATTCAAATTTATTGTAATTTAGCGAATAATATGTTGTGGTTTATAGTATAAAAAGCGGCAGTTAAATCTAGTAATATAAGAATTACAAAACGATTGTTTTTTATGTTATGAGAAATGTAATTTGTAAGATTTAGTAATAGTGTTTCAGTGTTATGGTAAGGTTTGTAGGCACTCTGCATTATATTATCTAAACTATTGGCGGTGATATGATTAATGATATGTGTGGCAATAATCCTTTCGAAAATTTTTGATAGTAAAGATAAGTTTGATATAGGTATGTAGTTGTTAGGAATGGAGTAGTCTAGGGAAGTTTTTTTTATGATTGGAGTTATAATGGAGTGTTTCAGTGAAAGTGGGAAGTTGTTATGAGTAATACATTTGTTAATAAGATTTGGGTAAATAAGTGAAATAAAGCGGATGTTTAATTTTAGTAATTGAGGTGTCATGCAGTCTATATAAATGTTAGTTTTAAAATGAGTTAGTCTTATAAGTCGTTCAATATATGTTGAGGTTATAGTTGGTATGGCTTCCGATATACAAGTAGGTTTTTTTAGTGTGTCTATGTATTTATCTCTTAAATTGTTATCTGAGTTGAATTCTATTTCATTATAAATTTTAATTATTTTATCAATTAAAAAGTTTGCAAAAGATTCATTATTTATAGGGCATTCAGTTTTTTCCTTAACGTTTAAGAGACCATCAAAAGTTTTATAGAGTTGTTTCATATTATTTTTTTCTAAAGTAATTTTGTTTTGATAGAATATTGTTTTAGTAATTTTAATTTCCTTAACATTTTTTTTCGGTGGTACATGTAGTCATTGTAGTTGATAGTGTTTTTATTTTTCCTCCAAATTAATTCTTTCTTTCTAATATTTCTGTGTAATTCAGATAATTCAGTATTCCACCAAGCATTAGTACTTCTTAGATGTACTTTAGTTGTTCTGAGAGGAGCGTTTTTATCTAGTATAGTTGTGAGGTGCTGTTGTATATGTTTGGCAGTGGCGTCAGTATTGTCATAATCAACTATTGTTAACTTGTGTAAGTCATTAGAGTATTCCAAAGTGTCAATGTTGTGTAGTTTTCTATAAGTAATATATTTAATTATTTGTTTAGGTTTAATTAAATTTAAATATATATTAATAATGTTATGGTCTGTAATTCTGGGTCCTACATTCGTGTGTATTTTGTTCTGTGAATTTCTGGTTATAACTAAGTCTAAGGTATTACCTTTACTATGCGTAGGGTCAATAATATGTTGTTTTAGATTTAAGTCATTTAGTATATTTTTGAATATCAATGAGTTAGGATTTTAATTAAAATCACCTATAATTATTAAGTTGTTTTTATCATGAACATCATTTAGTATGTCATATATAGTATTTAATGGGCTAGGTTGAGTTAGGGGGTCGGTACAGCGAGATTATATTGAGATCAGTGGAAATATTAGCTGATTTATGAGTTAGTTGTATGTGTGTGAGTTCAATAGAGTTAATCGTATAGTTAGTTTGTTTATGTAGAGTTATAGAGTTGTGGATTATAGCAGCTACACCTCCAGCACGTGATGCTCTGGAATAGTTAATAAAGAAGTGTGTCTTAGGTGTAGCTGCTATGAAAGTCGGTGTGGAGTATTCAGTAGACCATGTCTCAGTCAAGCACATAATGTCTATTTTGTTATTTGCTATTAGGGAGTGTACTAATTCTGGTTTATTATTTAGGGATTGTATATTTAGTAAGGATATTTTTAAGTTATTTTCCAGTCA
>OZ038318.1:12014816-12020530 GCA_964035775.1 Osedax frankpressi
CTACTACTACTACTACTACTACTACTACTACTACTACTACTACTACTACTACTACTACTACTACTACTACTACTACTACTACTACTACTACTACTACTACTACTACTACTACTACTACTACTACTACTACTACTACTACTACTACTACTACTACTACTACTACTACTACTACTACTACTACTACTACTACTACTACTACTACTACTACTACTACTACTACTACTACTACTACTACTACTACTACTACTACTACTACTACTACTACTACTACTACTACTACTACTACTACTACTACTACTACTACTACTACTACTACTACTACTACTACTACTACTACTACTACTACTACTACTACTACTACTACTACTACTACTACTACTACTACTACTACTACTACTACTACTACTACTACTACTACTACTACTACTACTACTACTACTACTACTACTACTACTACTACTACTACTACTACTACTACTACTACTACTACTACTACTACTACTACTACTACTACTACTACTACTACTACTACTACTACTACTACTACTACTACTACTACTACTACTACTACTACTACTACTACTACTACTACTACTACTACTACTACTACTACTACTACTACTACTACTACTACTACTACTACTACTACTACTACTACTACTACTACTACTACTACTACTACTACTACTACTACTACTACTACTACTACTACTACTACTACTACTACTACTACTACTACTACTACTACTACTACTACTACTACTACTACTACTACTACTACTACTACTACTACTACTACTACTACTACTACTACTACTACTACTACTACTACTACTACTACTACTACTACTACTACTACTACTACTACTACTACTACTACTACTACTACTACTACTACTACTACTACTACTACTACTACTACTACTACTACTACTACTACTACTACTACTACTACTACTACTACTACTACTACTACTACTACTACTACTACTACTACTACTACTACTACTACTACTACTACTACTACTACTACTACTACTACTACTACTACTACTACTACTACTACTACTACTACTACTACTACTACTACTACTACTACTACTACTACTACTACTACTACTACTACTACTACTACTACTACTACTACTACTACTACTACTACTACTACTACTACTACTACTACACTACTACTACTACTACTACTACTACTACTACTACTACTACTACTACTACTACTACTACTACTACTACTACTACTACTACTACTACTACTACTACTACTACTACTACTACTACTACTACTACTACTACTACTACTACTACTACTACTACTACTACTACTACTACTACTACTACTACTACTACTACTACTACTACTACTACTACTACTACTACTACTACTACTACTACTACTACTACTACTACTACTACTACTACTACTACTACTACTACTACTACTACTACTACTACTACTACTACTACTACTACTACTACTACTACTACTACTACTACTACTACTACTACTACTACTACTACTACTACTACTACTACTACTACTACTACTACTACTACTACTACTACTACTACTACTACTACTACTACTACTACTACTACTACTACACTACTACTACTACTACTACTACTACTACTACTACTACTACTACTACTACTACTACTACTACTACTACTACTACTACTACTACTACTACTACTACTACTACTACTACTACTACTACTACTACTACTACTACTACTACTACTACTACTACTACTACTACTACTACTACTACTACTACTACTACTACTACTACTACTACTACTACTACTACTACTACTACTACTACTACTACTACTACTACTACTACTACTACTACTACTACTACTACTACTACTACTACTACTACTACTACTACTACTACTACTACTACTACTACTACTACTACTACTACTACTACTACTACTACTACTACTACTACTACTACTACTACTACTACTACTACTACTACTACTACTACTACTACTACTACTACTACTACTACTACTACTACTACTACTACTACTACTACTACTACTACTACTACTACTACTACTACTACTACTACTACTACTACTACTACTACTACTACTACTACTACTACTACTACTACTACTACTACTACTACTACTACTACTACTACTACTACTACTACTACTACTACTACTACTACTACTACTACTACTACTACTACTACTACTACTACTACTACTACTACTACTACTACTACTACTACTACTACTACTACTACTACTACTACTACTACTACTACTACTACTACTACTACTACTACTACTACTACTACTACTACTACTACTACTACTACTACTACTACTACTACTACTACTACTACTACTACTACTACTACTACTACTACTACTACTACTACTACTACTACTACTACTACTACTACTACTACTACTACTACTACTACTACTACTACTACTACTACTACTACTACTACTACTACTACTACTACTACTACTACTACTACTACTACTACTACTACTACTACTACTACTACTACTACTACTACTACTACTACTACTACTACTACTACTACTACTACTACTACTACTACTACTACTACTACTACTACTACTACTACTACTACTACTACTACTACTACTACTACTACTACTACTACTACTACTACT
Organism: Osedax frankpressi; assembly: GCA_964035775.1. Taxonomy (NCBI): domain Eukaryota; kingdom Metazoa; phylum Annelida; class Polychaeta; order Sabellida; family Siboglinidae; genus Osedax; species Osedax frankpressi. Next base: position 12,017,508 of record OZ038318.1, read on the forward strand.
ACTACTACTACTACTACTACTACTACTACTACTACTACTACTACTACTACTACTACTACTACTACTACTACTACTACTACTACTACTACTACTACTACTACTACTACTACTACTACTACTACTACTACTACTACTACTACTACTACTACTACTACTACTACTACTACTACTACTACTACTACTACTACTACTACTACTACTACTACTACTACTACTACTACTACTACTACTACTACTACTACTACTACTACTACTACTACTACTACTACTACTACTACTACTACTACTACTACTACTACTACTACTACTACTACTACTACTACTACTACTACTACTACTACTACTACTACTACTACTACTACTACTACTACTACTACTACTACTACTACTACTACTACTACTACTACTACTACTACTACTACTACTACTACTACTACTACTACTACTACTACTACTACTACTACTACTACTACTACTACTACTACTACTACTACTACACTACTACTACTACTACTACTACTACTACTACTACTACTACTACTACTACTACTACTACTACTACTACTACTACTACTACTACTACTACTACTACTACTACTACTACTACTACTACTACTACTACTACTACTACTACTACTACTACTACTACTACTACTACTACTACTACTACTACTACTACTACTACTACTACTACTATTACAGGAATTACAGGCACTGCACTAGATTGGTTTACATCCTACCTTGAAAGTCGCACATACTCAGTATGCATCGACTCATATAAAACTAAACCACGCATAATCTCTCACGGAGTTCCTCAGGGCTCTGTTCTCGCTCCAATACTGTTTAACATATACCTAGCACCTCTACTTGACATATTCGACAGATACCCAGAAATACATTTCCACACATATGCTGATGACATTCAAATATACTGCAGCTTACCAGATCCCTCTACTAACATATCTATACTAAACAACTGCTTAGACGAAATTAGTGGTTGGCTTGCCTCCAACTCTCTTTCCCTAAATACTAACAAAACAACTGTACTACTAATTAAATCCCCTACAACTTCCACAAATATACCTTCAATTCGGATCAATAACCAAATAATTAAATACTCTTCCACCGCTCAAAACCTTGGTATAATTTTCGATCAAAAATTATCTTTCTCTCAATACACAACTTCCTTATCAAAATCCATTAATCGAACACTCCACACTATCCGTCTAATTAGACCCTCCATCACCACCAAGCTCGCCCAACTGCTTGTTACATCCCTAATACTGCCTAGAATCGACTACTGCAACTCTACACTACACAGACTTCCCCGAAATTCTATAATTCCTTTCACCAAACTACTATATTCCGCCGCACGCATAGTTTACCGCATCCCTAAATACTCCAGAACTCATATAACTCCATATCTTAAAATACTACACTGGCTACCCATCACACAGCGAATCCAATACAAAATTATACTTCTCACTCATCTAGCTACACATCACAATAAACCAGACTACTTGACTGACCTACTGACTGACTACAATCCCTCCAGATCCCAACGTACTGAAAACCAATATAAATTACACACACACAACTGCACAAACCTTACAATAAAACAACAATCTGCCTTCTCTATTGCTGCTCCCAAACTATGGAATAGCCTACCAACTTCGCTCAGATCCTTATCGTCCACTCCTTCCTTTAAACGAAAATTAAAAACTTATTTATTCTCCATCGCCTATCAATAACTAAAAATCACGGCCGAAAACTCCACATTGAAGTTGATGGAAGTGAATAAACCCAATTGGTTACAAGGTTACTACTACTACTACTACTACTACTACTACTACTACTACTACTACTACTACTACTACTACTACTACTACTACTACTACTACTACTACTACTACTACTACTACTACTACTACTACTACTACTACTACTACTACTACTACTACTACTACTACTACTACTACTACTACTACTACTACTACTACTACTACTACTACTACTACTACTACTACTACTACTACTACTACTACTACTACTACTACTACTACTACTACTACTACTACTACTACTACTACTACTACTACTACTACTACTACTACTACTACTACTACTACTACTACTACTACTACTACTACTACTACTACTACTACTACTACTACTACTACTACTACTACTACTACTACTACTACTACTACTACTACTACTACTACTACTACTACTACTACTACTACTACTACTACTACTACTACTACTACTACTACTACTACTACTACTACTACTACTACTACTACTACTACTACTACTACTACTACTACTACTACTACTACTACTACTACTACTACTACTACTACTACTACTACTACTACTACTACTACTACTACTACTACTACTACTACTACTACTACTACTACTACTACTACTACTACTACTACTACTACTACTACTACTACTACTACTACTACTACTACTACTACTACTACTACTACTACTACTACTACTACTACTACTACTACTACTACTACTACTACTACTACTACTACTACTACTACTACTACTACTACTACTACTACTACTACTACTACTACTACTACTACTACTACTACTACTACTACTACTACTACTACTACTACTACTACTACTACTACTACTACTACTACTACTACTACTACTACTACTACTACTACTACTACTACTACTACTACTACTACTACTACTACTACTACTACTACTACTACTACTACTACTACTACTACTACTACTACTACTACTACTACTACTACTACTACTACTACTACTACTACTACTACTACTACTACTACTACTACTACTACTACTACTACTACTACTACTACTACTACTACTACTACTACTACTACTACTACTACTACTACTACTACTACTACTACTACTACTACTACTACTACTACTACTACTACTACTACTACTACTACTACTACTACTACTACTACTACTACTACTACTACTACTACTACTACTACTACTACTAC
>OZ038318.1:12025730-12045730 GCA_964035775.1 Osedax frankpressi
CCACTACCACTACCACTACCACTACCACTACCACTACCACTACCACTACCACTACCACTACCACTACCACTACCACTACCACTACCACTACCACTACCACTACCACTACCACTACCACTACCACTACCACTACCACTACCACTACCACTACCACTACCACTACCACTACCACTACCACTACCACTACCACTACCACTACCACTACCACTACCACTACCACTACCACTACCACTACCACTACCACTACCACTACCAATACTACTACTACAAAAAAATCTCAGATACCTCCCCGTGTTTCTTTCTATCTCCACAATATATCAACAAATTAATTGAATTATCAACCAAATTACTCAATTTTTATACTAAATTAACTATGAATGTTTCAGCTACGATATTCAGTTAAGTTCTCTCAATACTCTTCATTCTAACTCTTTTAATCTTAGTTTATACACACAATTTTTCTAAATATTCGCAAAATCACTGAAGCGAATCAATATAAACAAATACCCACCGATTTCTCTGAAATATATTTATTTTATTTCTTTTTCTTTTCTTCACAAATCATTATAGTTACATATTACCATGTCTATTACATCATGCATCCACTGTAATATTGCATTATCCACCGAAAATAATTACGTGTCATGTAGGTGTAAATCTAGTATTCATCATAAATGTCTACATCCATACAAAAGTCTACCCTACACATGGATTAATAGCAACCCTGTTAATAAACACATAGTCTCCATAATGAACTCCCCATCATTCCAGTATATTTGCAAAAAGTGCACCGCCATAGAACAACCCTTACCAACAATTACAAATACCAACATCATTTCACCAAAAGAGTCTACTGACATAACCATACTAATGACTGACATTAACTCACAGCTCAAATCTCATGATAAAATACTCTCCAATATCATTAAACAACTGAACACAACTAACTCCAACATAGTCAATAAATTAACAGAACTAACTAAACTTACCTCATATACAAGTTCCCAATTCGACAAGCACTACACACAACTTAATAACACGACAGACCTATCGACTAATATTAACATCCCTCGACAAAGTGTTACTACATCCCCACCCAATACTCACATTTCCACATCCAGCTACCAAAAACAATGCAATTACATTCACCATAATCCTCCCCAATATATTCCAAGTTATCCCAGACACCCAATATTTCGCACATCATCAACAAAACTATATATCCCCTTGTCTCATAAAACCTCAACCCAACCTCTCATCAGCCGTCACCCACCATTCACCACCTCATCGCAATCCATTTCTCCGTCATCAAATTCCATTGTAATTGACAACCTGCATTCCAAACAAACCAATAAACCCTTTCTGGATGAACTACTAAAATATGCTCACATCTCTCCTAATGCCATACTGTCCCATAAAATTACAAATTCCCTAGCTATAATCTCATTTAAGTCTATCAACTCACTTCACACATTACAATCATATACAAATGATATAAAAAATGACTCCCGATTCTCTAACTTATATATTAGAAACCAGCGTACACCTTACCAAATAACTAGAGGCAGAATATTATATCATGCTACAAAATCCAGCCTCGCCCCTTCCAATCTAAAATCCACCTACAATAACTCTACCCAATGCTACGAACTTAGAAAGAATCTCAAAGGAAAAATTGATTGGCAATCACAACCTTATAACATAACTGACACACAATATAATAATTGGCATTCATCATATACTTCCTATATCAATACCTCCACTTCCACGTCTCACTACTCTCCCAATCCTTCAATCTGACTAACTTCCCCCAACCCACTCACAAATAAAAATAATCCATCTTCGACCATACCACCACCTTTACATCCTTTCAAGACACCGATGCTTAATGCCTTTCTACATCTAAATTCATCTCCAGATAATACCAGATTAAAAGTGGCAACACTAAATGTATGCTCAATAAGGAACAAAGTAGATATAGTGAACGACATTTTCAATGAGCATAATCTAGACATTCTTTGCATAACTGAGACGTGGCTGAAAGATGACGACATACCTATTACATCTTGTCTGAACACACATTATAACAGTTTTATACATCTGCCTAGACTAGGTCCACACTACGGTGGAGGTGTCGGTGTCATTTACAAAAATAGTCTTAAACTCGCTTGTAAAATCGACTTATCTCTTAAACATTCCGAAGCCTTAAAATGCACCTTCCACCCAGTTAACTCACTCCCATTCACACTCATAACCATATACAGACCACCACACAACTCCATTCCTCAATTTATAGATGAATTGGATACAATAATGTCATCCTCAACATACCAAACCATAATACTAGGTGACTTAAACATACCCATTTCACCTAGTTCGACATACTCAAATCGATTAACAAATACCATCAACTCATATAACTTCACCCAAAATGTTCTTGAACCTACCCATACCTCAGGAAATATCCTCGATCTAATACTTTCTCACACCTCACCAAACCCTATAGTAAACACTTCCGTCCAAAACCTAGTCACAGATCATCACATTGTTACATTTAACTTACAGTTTCCCAAACCCAAGATATATCCAAAAATTATAAAATTCAGGAAAATACATAAAATTAACATCTCCGACTTTTCCACAGAACTAATCCTTGCCCTATCCAAAAATGACGATGCCACCGACATATCTCATCTAGACCTTTCAATTATCTCTACTCTCAATAATCACGCACCACTAACTACAAAATCAGTCACCCCACGGCATAGCAATAAATGGTTCACTCATACACTCTCCACCATCAAACGTCAACTCCGAATATCAGAGAAGAAATGGAGAAAATCTAAGAACATACTCGACCTAGCTTCATTTAGGAAACTTTCTTTAACCTACAGGAAGTCAATACATACTGCAAAAAATGAATATTACATTAACGTTATAAAATCAGCCGGCAATGACTCCAAAAAATTATTTAAGATAGCATACACCCTACTAGGACGAATGACACCGAAAATACTTCCTGATAACACATCCAAAAATAACGCCATCGACTTTGACAAATTCTTTCACGGAAAAATAACAACACTAGTAAACTCCCTTCCGCATCCGACACTACCCCCATTAAATATACCCTATCACTCACTTTCAACCTTCTCTTTACCATCCACTATCGATATATACAACCTTCTAAATTCAGTAAAATCTACATGCAAGCTGGATCCCATACCCCTTCAACTACTTCACCCCCTCTCATCTGTCCTCTCATCCTATTATAAATTAATAATCGATCACTCTATTAACTCCGGTACCGTTTCATCACATATGAAATATGCCCTCATCACACCCATCTCCAAAAATCATTCTATTGACAGATCAATATTATCAAACTACCGTCCAATCTCCAACTTATCTTATATTTCAAAGACATTAGAAAGAATTATTGCGAAACAACTTCAAAATTATATAAGTAACCATACCATTCTTCATAAACTGCAAAGCGCTTATACCACGAATAAAAGTACAGAAACTGCACTACTTCACATAATAAATAAAATTAAACTCTACCCAAATAAACACCCCGCAGTCATTGTCCTTCTCGATCTCTCGGCTGCCTTCGACACCATCAATCATAATATACTCATCCGTCGACTGCAAAATATAGGTATAAGTAATACTGCACTTGACTGGTTCACATCTTATCTATCATATAGAACCTACTCTACATCCATAGACGATTCTATAACGGATCCTCGTCCCATCACATGTGGAGTACCACAAGGCTCAGTACTAGGGCCCATTCTCTTTAACATATATATTTCTCCTTTACTCCATTTACTTGATAATTACCCCGATATTTACTTTCATACTTACGCCGATGACTTACAATTATACTGCCACCTACCAGAACCCAATAATAACATCGACAAATTAAATGACTGCATTAATGACATACGAATTTGGCTATCCTCCAATTCTCTGTTACTAAATAGCCAAAAAACTACTGCAATGCTACTATACAATCACAATAAACATGCTCACATACCTCCAATAATCATAGATAACCACATCATAGAATACTCATCCCACATCAAAAACCTCGGTATCACACTTGACCCTCAACTATCTTTCACTCAATATATAACTAATATATCAAAATCCATAAATCAAACACTCCACACTATACGAATGATCAGACCTTCCATAACTAAAGAACTGGCCCAGCTACTTGTGGTATCAACAATACTTCCCAAACTAGACTATTGTAACTCTACCTTAAACTCGATTCCCCAATATTCAATTAAACGACTCAACTCGCTCCAATATTCCGCTGCCCGAACAATATTTAGAATCAAAAAATACTCTAGAATTCATATGACTCCATACCTGAAATCACTCCACTGGCTTCCAATCTCCCAGCGAATAAATTATAAAATACTTCTACTGACGCATCATGCAACCCATAACAACAAACCTGATTATCTAACTGAACTACTTACTGAGTACAATTCTTCACGACTACAACGAACTTCTAACACATTTAAACTACAAATCCCTTCTACCACCAAACTCATACGCAAACAAGAATCAGCATTCTCGATTATCTCTCCCAAACTATGGAACAACCTCCCATATAAATTAAGATGCTTACAATCTACTTCATTATTTAAGTGTAGACTAAAAACCCACTTATTCAATATTGCTTACCCCAACCAACATATGAAAACACGGCCGAAAACACTTTATGATGTTGATTGCAGTGTATAAACCCTACGGTTACAAGGTTACAAGGTTACTACTACTACTACTACTACTACTACTACTACTACTACTACTACTACTACTACTACTACTACTACTACTACTACTACTACTACTACTACTACTACTACTACTACTACTACTACTACTACTACTACTACTACTACTACTACTACTACTACTACTACTACTACTACTACTACCACTACCACTACCACTACCACTACCACTACCACTACCACTACCACTACCACTACCACTACCACTACCACTACCACTACCACTACCACTACCACTACCACTACCACTACCACTACCACTACCACTACCACTACCACTACCACTACCACTACCACTACCACTACCACTACCACTACCACTACCACTACCACTACCACTACCACTACCACTACCACTACCACTACCACTACCACTACCACTACCACTACCACTACCACTACCACTACCACTACCACTACCACTACCACTACCACTACCACTACCACTACCACTACCACTACCACTACCACTACCACTACCACTACCACTACCACTACCACTACCACTACCACTACCACTACCACTACCACTACCACTACCACTACCACTACCACTACCACTACCACTACCACTACCACTACCACTACCACTACCACTACCACTACCACTACCACTACCACTACCACTACCACTACCACACTACCACTACCACTACCACTACCACTACCACTACCACTACCACTACCACTACCACTACCACTACCACTACCACTACCACTACCACTACCACTACCACTACCACTACCACTACCACTACCACTACCACTACCACTACCACTACCACTACCACTACCACTACCACTACCACTACCACTACCACTACCACTACCACTACCACTACCACTACCACTACCACTACCACTACCACTACCACTACCACTACCACTACCACTACCACTACCACTACCACTACCACTACCACTACCACTACCACTACCACTACCACTACCACTACCACTACCACTACCACTACCACTACCACTACCACTACCACTACCACTACCACTACCACTACCACTACCACTACCACTACCACTACCACTACCACTACCACTACCACTACCACTACCACTACCACTACCACTACCACTACCACTACCACTACCACTACCACTACCACTACCACTACCACTACCACTACCACTACCACTACCACTACCACTACCACTACCACTACCACTACCACTACCACTACCACTACCACTACCACTACCACTACCACTACCACTACCACTACCACTACCACTACCACTACCACTACCACTACCACTACCACTACCACTACCACTACCACTACCACTACCACTACCACTACCACTACCACTACCACTACCACTACCACTACCACTACCACTACCACTACCACTACCACTACCACTACCACTACCACTACCACTACCACTACCACTACCACTACCACTACCACTACCACTACCACTACCACTACCACTACCACTACCACTACCACTACCACTACCACTACCACTACCACTACCACTACCACTACCACTACCACTACCACTACCACTACCACTACCACTACCACTACCACTACCACTACCACTACCACTACCACTACCACTACCACTACCACTACCACTACCACTACCACTACCACTACCACTACCACTACCACTACCACTACCACTACCACTACCACTACCACTACCACTACCACTACCACTACCACTACCACTACCACTACCACTACCACTACCACTACCACTACCACTACCACTACCACTACCACTACCACTACCACTACCACTACCACTACCACTACCACTACCACTACCACTACCCACTACCACTACCACTACCACTACCACTACCACTACCACTACCACTACCACTACCACTACCACTACCACTACCACTACCACTACCACTACCACTACCACTACCACTACCACTACCACTACCACTACCACTACCACTACCACTACCACTACCACTACCACTACCACTACCACTACCACTACCACTACCACTACCACTACCACTACCACTACCACTACCACTACCACTACCACTACCACTACCACTACCACTACCACTACCACTACCACTACCACTACCACTACCACTACCACTACCACTACCACTACCACTACCACTACCACTACCACTACCACTACCACTACCACTACCACTACCACTACCACTACCACTACCACTACCACTACCACTACCACTACCACTACCACTACCACTACCACTACCACTACCACTACCACTACCACTACCACTACCACTACCACTACCACTACCACTACCACTACCACTACCACTACCACTACCACTACCACTACCACTACCACTACCACTACCACTACCACTACCACTACCACTACCACTACCACTACCACTACCACTACCACTACCACTACCACTACCACTACCGCTACCGCTACCGCTACCGCTACCGCTACCGCTACCGCTACCGCTACCGCTACCGCTACCGCTACCGCTACCGCTACCGCTACCGCTACCGCTACCGCTACCGCTACCGCTACCGCTACCGCTACCGCTACCGCTACCGCTACCGCTACCGCTACCGCTACCGCTACCGCTACCGCTACCGCTACCGCTACCGCTACCGCTACCGCTACCGCTACCGCTACCGCTACCGCTACCGCTACCGCTACCGCTACCGCTACCGCTACCGCTACCGCTACCGCTACCGCTACCGCTACCGCTACCGCTACCGCTACCGCTACCGCTACCGCTACCGCTACCGCTACCGCTACCGCTACCGCTACCGCTACCGCTACCGCTACCGCTACCGCTACCGCTACCGCTACCGCTACCGCTACCGCTACCGCTACCGCTACCGCTACCGCTACCGCTACCGCTACCGCTACCGCTACCGCTACCGCTACCGCTACCGCTACCACTACCACTACCACTACCACTACCACTACCACTACCACTACCACTACCACTACCACTACCACTACCACTACCACTACCACTACCACTACCACTACCACTACCACTACCACTACCACTACCACTACCACTACCACTACCACTACCACTACCACTACCACTACCACTACCACTACCACTACCACTACCACTACCACTACCACTACCACTACCACTACCACTACCACTACCACTACCACTACCACTACCACTACCACTACCACTACCACTACCACTACCACTACCACTACCACTACCACTACCACTACCACTACCACTACCACTACCACTACCACTACCACTACCACTACCACTACCACTACCACTACCACTACCACTACCACTACCACTACCACTACCACTACCACTACCACTACCACTACCACTACCACTACCACTACCACTACCACTACCACTACCACTACCACTACCACTACCACTACCACTACCACTACCACTACCACTACCACTACTACTACTACTACTACTACTACTACTACTACTACTACTACTACTACTACTACTACTACTACTACTACTACTACTACTACTACTACTACTACTACTACTACTACTACTACTACTACTACCACTACCACTACCACTACCACTACCACTACCACTACCACTACTACTACTACTACTACTACTACTACTACTACTACTACTACTACTACTACTACTACTACTACTACTACTACTACTACTACTACTACTACTACTACTACTACTACTACTACTACTACTACTACTACTACTACTACTACTACTACTACTACTACTACTACTACTACTACTACTACTACTACTACTACTACTACTACTACTACTACTACTACTACTACTACTACTACTACTACTACTACTACTACTACTACTACTACTACTACTACTACTACTACTACTACCACTACTACTACTACTACCACTACCACTACCACTACCACTACCACTACCACTACCACTACCACTACCACTACCACTACCACTACCACTACCACTACCACTACCACTACCACTACCACTACCACTACCACTACCACTACCACTACCACTCACTACCACTACCACTACCACTACCACTACCACTACCACTACCACTACCACTACCACTACCACTACCACTACCACTACCACTACCACTACCACTACCACTACCACTACCACTACCACTACCACTACCACTACCACTACCACTACCACTACCACTACCACTACCACTACCACTACCACTACCACTACCACTACCACTACCACTACCACTACCACTACCACTACCACTACCACTACCACTACCACTACCACTACCACTACCACTACCACTACCACTACCACTACCACTACCACTACCACTACCACTACCACTACCACTACCACTACCACTACCACTACCACTACCACTACCACTACCACTACCACTACCACTACCACTACCACTACTACTACTACTACTACTACTACTACTACTACTACTACTACTACTACTACTACTACTACTACTACTACTACTACTACTACTACTACTACTACTACTACTACTACTACTACTACTACTACTACTACTACTACTACTACTACTACTACTACTACTACTACTACTACTACTACTACTACTACTACTACTACTACTACTACTACTACTACTACTACTACTACTACTACTACTACTACTACTACTACTACTACTACTACTACTACTACTACTACTACTACTACTACTACTACTACTACTACTACTACTACTACTACTACTACTACTACTACTACTACTACTACTACTACTACTACTACTACTACTACTACTACTACTACTACTACTACTACTACTACTACTACTACTACTATACTACTACTACTACTACTACTACTACTACTACTACTACTACTACTACTACTACTACTACTACTACTACTACTACTACTACTACTACTACTACTACTACTACTACTACTACTACTACTACTACTACTACTACTACTACTACTACTACTACTACTACTACTACTACTACTACTACTACTACTACTACTACTACTACTACTACTACTACTACTACTACTACTACTACTACTACTACTACTACTACTACTACTACTACTACTACTACTACTACTACTACTACTACTACTACTACTACTACTACTACTACTACTACTACTACTACTACTACTACTACTACTACTACTACTACTACTACTACTACTACTACTACTACTACTACTACTACTACTACTACTACTACTACTACTACTACTACTACTACTACTACTACTACTACTACTACTACTACTACTACTACTACTACTACTACTACTACTACTACTACTACTACTACTACTACTACTACTACTACTACTACTACTACTACTACTACTACTACTACTACTACTACTACTACTACTACTACTACTACTACTACTACTACTACTACTACTACTACTACTACTACTACTACTACTACTACTACTACTACTACTACTACTACTACTACTACTACTACTACTACTACTACTACTACTACTACTACTACTACTACTACTACTACTACTACTACTACTACTACTACTACTACTACTACTACTACTACTACTACTACTACTACTACTACTACTACTACTACTACTACTACTACTACTACTACTACTACTACTACTACTACTACTACTACTACTACTACTACTACTACTACTACTACTACTACTACTACTACTACTACTACTACTACTACTACTACTACTACTACTACTACTACTACTACTACTACTACTACTACTACTACTACTACTACTACTACTACTACTACTACTACTACTACTACTACTACTACTACTACTACTACTACTACTACTACTACTACTACTACTACTACTACTACTACTACTACTACTACTACTACTACTACTACTACTACTACTACTACTACTACTACTACTACTACTACTACTACTACTACTACTACTACTACTACTACTACTACTACTACTACTACTACTACTACTACTACTACTACTACTACTACTACTACTACTACTACTACTACTACTACTACTACTACTACTACTACTACTACTACTACTACTACTACTACTACTACTACTACTACTACTACTACTACTACTACTACTACTACTACTACTACTACTACTACTACTACTACTACTACTACTACTACTACTACTACTACTACTACTACTACTACTACTACTACTACTACTACTACTACTACTACTACTACTACTACTACTACTACTACTACTACTACTACTACTACTACTACTACTACTACTACTACTACTACTACTACTACTACTACTACTACTACTACTACTACTACTACTACTACTACTACTACTACTACTACTACTACTACTACTACTACTACTACTACTACTACTACTACTACTACTACTACTACTACTACTACTACTACTACTACTACTACTACTACTACTACTACTACTACTACTACTACTACTACTACTACTACTACTACTACTACTACTACTACTACTACTACTACTACTACTACTACTACTACTACTACTACTACTACTACTACTACTACTACTACTACTACTACTACTACTACTACTACTACTACTACTACTACTACTACTACTACTACTACTACTACTACTACTACTACTACTACTACTACTACTACTACTACTACTACTACTACTACTACTACTACTACTACTACTACTACTACTACTACTACTACTACTACTACTACTACTACTACTACTACTACTACTACTACTACTACTACTACTACTACTACTACTACTACTACTACTACTACTACTACTACTACTACTACTACTACTACTACTACTACTACTACTACTACTACTACTACTACTACTACTACTACTACTACTACTACTACTACTACTACTACTACTACTACTACTACTACTACTACTACTACTACTACTACTACTACTACTACTACTACTACTACTACTACTACTACTACTACTACTACTACTACTACTACTACTACTACTACTACTACTACTACTACTACTACTACTACTACTACTACTACTACTACTACTACTACTACTACTACTACTACTACTACTACTACTACTACTACTACTACTACTACTACTACTACTACTACTACTACTACTACTACTACTACTACTACTACTACTACTACTACTACTACTACTACTACTACTACTACTACTACTACTACTACTACTACTACTACTACTACTACTACTACTACTACTACTACTACTACTACTACTACTACTACTACTACTACTACTACTACTACTACTACTACTACTACTACTACTACTACTACTACTACTACTACTACTACTACTACTACTACTACTACTACTACTACTACTACTACTACTACTACTACTACTACTACTACTACTACTACTACTACTACTACTACTACTACTACTACTACTACTACTACTACTACTACTACTACTACTACTACTACTACTACTACTACTACTACTACTACTACTACTACTACTACTACTACTACTACTACTACTACTACTACTACTACTACTACTACTACTACTACTACTACTACTACTACTACTACTACTACTACTAATATAACATATAATATCACTAACTTCGGATATTGTTGACAATACTGTGACTGTCAATAACGCGATTATATAAGCGAGCATCATGACTCATTGCTCAGTTCCGAGCAGATATCAGTGTTGGCTCACAGTTGTATATTGTAATCGTTAGAAATAGTTATTGATAATTAATTATTATAACAAATTATTGAAAAAATAAAATAAATTCCTATTGATTTTATTATTTTTATAAAATGGATAATTAAAAAAACTACTTGTTATTATATAAAACTAATATTTATAAAATAATCGATTTAGAAAATAAATATTTTTTTAAAATTAGTTTTTTTCTATGAATTATAATTTATAAACATTATTTATATACATTTATTATACATTGTATGGCCGATATAAGTATATACATATTATATTTATTTACTAATAGTTATATATTGTACAGTTTTAAAGTTGTAAAATTATTAAGGCAGGAATACTTTATTTCTAGATACACATGAGATATATTTTGTTTACCATTAAATTCCTGTGGAATAATGTTCTCGAGTGAATTTAGGACGATTGGACTAATAGATATAATAGTATTGTTATTCTTTATATTAGTATCAGTTATTACATCACATCACCTATGATGAAATAGAACATTTTCAAACAATTTAATAATAATTATATATCTAAAGTTCAACAATTTCTCGAGCTCAGAATTGCTTTTTATAATGATTATATTTACAAAATTAATTTTAAAAATCTCCCTTAAAATCTCCTTTAAAAGCTCTTTCGAAAAAAATATTTTGATAACAAATAATTGTTAAGATATTCTATCTCAAATAAGACTAAAACTATATTGATATCAAATTATTATTATTTATTTATAATCTTTTAAATCTGTGAACATTTTCCACGAGGGCAGGCAAAAGAAATAATAAAATCGATGAAGATATTATATTAGAAAACATAATTAAACACGGAACATCCCCATGTGAGTTAGGTAATAAAGAGGTTATTTAAGGTCATATATGTCGATCTAATTATACTTACTATATACAACAATAGTATATCATTTGGTTATTAATATCTACCAAAAAGCATACGAATCATATTTATATGTTCAACATATGAATCCGATATTCATTTATACTTCTCAAATAGATTATTGAAATCTGTAAATAAATTGATATATGCAAACATCTTGGAGTTCAAATGAGATTTTCTAAACACGATATCGCATACGATATCGCATACGATATTCACACGATATTTCATATTCGAGCCGAGTATACAACTCTCCTGTTATAGAATTTAAACTTGAAATTATCGAAGATCAATCATTTGAAAACTTATAACCAAATCATTATATTAGAGAATAGCCGATATCAACTAGCGTTATCCAACAAAATGACAATTGAACCAAACCCATGTTTAGATATCTATGCGTATGTATCAAACTGGTGGGATTTCTCTATTATGCTCACATATTATAATAATGGTCAACGAATAAAATCAACGACCAGTTAATAAAATGATAAGTAATCAACACATTTATTTTATGAATGATTTAACATTATAACGCATATTAAAATGCTAATTTCCATTATATTATATCTCGACATTGTAATATACACAGTTGTATGGTGTTTGAAAAGATTATCCAGGAAGACTACATCATTCTAAATTTAGATCTATTCGATGATTGGTCAGTCTATGTTTATTTACAAATTCTTTAAATAGACTTTAGTAAATGTTTTAATACGGACAGATTGTAGTGGAGTCATTAAGTAAAATGCATTTATCCATACACGTTTTACTATGCTTGCTATTACATTGGTGTTCCGCCGATATACAGTTAGTTTATTGTATATATTATATAGTATTAGTATAGGAATTAACCGTGGTTCCTCTCAACGTATTATCTACACCCGGCTTCGTCTTCGTATTATTCTGCTTTCCTACTTCCAGACTATTATCCTACGTGTATATCAAAGCTATTTATCCCGAGGCTATTTATCTCGTTGTAACCGTAAATTTAACGCACAACTACGCCTATCTCACTATACTATCCTATTACCAACTATCTATCTCAACACCGCTATACGGCTTTGATATATCCACAAAATGAAAAAATAACTACATTTAAAATACAATTACTTTTAGTTTTATATACTGAATAAACATTAACACGTAACAACAGATGATAATCTAACATAAATGATGATAACTTATACTAACTGAAGATAACTGATTATAATAGAAAATAGCTGACAATAATTATTGTTAATTGACTGAAGATTAAAAAAGATAATTGACATAACTGACGATAATTAATAATAACTGACGATAACAAAAGATACATTATAATATCTGATAATAACTGATGATATTATAAGTTGTCATTGGATATTAATATACCTGAAGATAACTAAAACTAACTAGCGATAAGTGATTAAAACTGATGATAACTAGTAATAACTGATTATAAATGATAATAACTGATGATAACTGATAAAACAGATATTTACGGTCAAGAGATTTATTCTATTGTTTCCCGAAAGATTTGAGTGCATGGTAAAATATATATTCAACATAGTGTATAGTATGCAGTATATAATACATGATACACATTGTGTATTGTAACAGTGATCACTGTACACTGTACACTGTACAATGTACAGTGTACACTGTACACTATACACTATACACTATAAACTGTACACTGTTCACTATACATTATACAATATATACTGTACACTGTACACTGTACACTCTATACTATACACTGTTCACTGTACATTATATACTGTACACTGTACATTGTATACTGTATACTGTATACTGTAGACTGTACACTGTACACTGTACACTGTTCACTGTACATTATACACTATATACTGTACACTGTACACTGTATACTGTACAATGTATACTGTACACTATACACTATACACTGTATACTGTACATTTCACATTGTGCATTCAACATATCCACTTACCCATCATTATAAACAAACATAAATCTTATGAATCTAGGACAAAGTGCAGTAGTATTTTTTATCTTCCGAGTTCAAAATTATATAATTCCATTCTACAATATTTAATATTTGATGTAGAATTTAGGATCATATCTAGAGTGTATATTATATAAATAATGAGTATTATCCTTTCTATACAATTATGTATACTAGATAGTAAATATACAGTTATCGTGATCACTTACTGTTGTACGGTGTACAATGTACGGTGTACAGTGTACGGTGTACAGTGTACGGTGTACAGTGTACGGTGTACAGTGTACGGTGTACAGTGTACGGTGTACAGTGTACGGTGTACAGTGTACGGTGTACAGTGTACGGTGTACAGTGTACGGTGTACAGTGTACGGTGTACAGTGTACGGTGTACAGTGTACGGTGTACACTGTACACCGTACACTGTACAGTGTATGTCATAAAGTGGGTGTTTGGCATATTACTTATAGGTTAGTATACATATTATATTATATTATATATTACATATTATATAAAATATTGAGATTTATTCAATGAGTAATCAAATGACCTACATTTCTGTTTACGTTATTTACGTACCTCCCTGAAACCATCCAGATCATTTTAGTTTTTATTTATTATTTAACACGGACATGATTATATTTTATTTGTATTACGAATAAATATTATGTTTATTTCAAATAATTATATAAAATTGTATAATAATTACGTCATCTGGTTTCTCGAATTTCTATTGTAATCGAAATACACGTGTAATCTATAGATTTTACTTCATATATGAAGTAAAACAAAAAGTAATACCAAGTAAACAATCCAGGTCATTTCATTTTGGGCATTGCATAATTTCTTTTATATTATTTTTTATTTTCGTGGACATATCAAATATTTTATAAAACTATGAATTCATCCTTTTTACTAGGAATACCGTACACTGTACATTGTACACTGTACATTGTACACTGTACATTGTACACTGTACATTGTACACTGTACATTGTACACTGTACATTGTACACTGTACATTGTACACTGTACATTGTACACTGTACATTGTACACTGTACATTGTACACTGTACATTGTACATGTATATATATTTTATTTTCACCACGGGTTGTAGTGTCAGGTATAATTGTAATTTCTGAATTCAAAAAAAGTACTTTAATCATTATAACGCTCTAACGGAACACTCGATTTCTTTGTGTTAGATAAGCTCTATCCGATTATTACCCACAAGCCAACATGCGTTGCCTTTAAACCGATGTAAATATGATTTTAGATTCATATATTAAACGTACTATATTCTTATGTTAATAATAACAAGTGGGTTGTACATCCGGTGCCTGGGTATTATCTAGTCCTCTGCATATTATTCATTATCGGCATTCCCTCGTTCCCTGTTTCCCTGCATTTCTTCTATACTAATTATTCCACCTTTCATTCTCCTATTTCCTACCTCTTACCCTCATTACCTTTCCCCCAACGTTATTCAGTCTTTACATTCCATATTCATCTGCACCAATCTTCCTCTTCCTTTTCACTAAATCTTCCTTTGAATTTGTATTCCCTATTCACCTGTATTAGCTCCACCATTGCCTTACCTCTTGTCTCTCTATTCCACCAGTCTACGGTTATGTAATCCATCTCCTTCTACCTCTGCGTTTAGACTTTTCTCTTGTTCTTCGTGTCCTCTTTCTAAACCTATAACTACCCTTAACCATAACTCTGTATTCTCTTTCATTCCGCTTCTGCATTATCTATCTCTATTATTATTTTCTTTCCTTTCCTACGCACTCCCCATGCCGACACATACAATCATCTTATAAGTATTGAAAACGCATAATAAATATAACATTTTAAATAAAATAAGACTACAATTTGACTTTAATAACAATAATTGTATTACAATTGACGTGTATTTAAAGATAGGAAACGAATATGGTGTTTACTTCACTTGTATAAATTTGTCATTGTATTTGTTAATGTATTATTTGTCATTGTTATATATGGAGCTAGCGTATTATTTATTGCTAAATTAAAGGGTTAAAAGGTTTACTTCAAGATAGAGTTTGTTTACATCATGTATAATGTAAATAGATTAACTAACGTGCATCAGTTTTGATGTATAAAGACCTATATAACATATGTGAGAAATTGTATATATATAAATATATATATATATATATATATATATATATATATATATACAATATATTACCTCATTCATTATACACTAACCACACATAAAAATATGGTACATAGATACAATAATTATAATCTTGGATGATCATTTGTTATTCTAATAAATAAAAACTACATTTGCCTATAGGAATGCCTATTTCGAGTAATTTATTAAAAAATAGAGTAGATTAGACAAATATTGTCTAATATAATATAATATAATATATTTTTTATTTTAACTTGATACAACACATTTACATTTGCTGATATTACTTCTATGTAGTATAGATATATCTATCCAAACATACCTAATATGTTATATATGTTATATATAATTATGAAAACATATATATATATATATAATTTATTAACTCTTCAACATATATATAGTATAGCATCAATATTAATTATTATCGCACATTCTTTCGAAGAATTATATACGAACAAATATAAATTTTAAATTCACCATAAACTAAATGATATAAACAGATCAATAATAAACGTGTATTAATTAATGTATAATAGATTACATTTATATTAAATTCATATCCAATTAATAATCAATATACATACTATATTGTATACGTTATTAATATATGTATTTAGAGATAATAATGTTTATAAACATTTTATAATACACATAATATGTGTTTGTTATCAAGACCAGCTTCAGGCTCCGACTTTGAACTAGGTCATAACATTAGCCTTGGTAAAATTTGTTAGAGAATCAATATATTATCAATTGTTATTACATATTATTATATTATTATATTTATTATTATATTTCAAAACAAAATTAAAATATACTTATTATTTTTATAATTATATTTATTACGGCGATAATAGGCAAGCTATCAATTTATCAATATAAATAATTAAAGATAAAACATTTTTAATTTTTTAAAATAGATAATAATATCTACCAGTGCAATAATATATTAATTACAACTATACTTTACATGTACAATATTTTCAATCAAATTATAAATAATAATTAATATATTTTATCTACAATATTTAATAATATTTAAAATAAACTATTATTTTTAAATTTACCACGTATTTAGATTAGTGCCTAGGAGGTCCGCTAGGCCAACTCTAGAGTTATGCCTAAAAGTTATGTTATACTAAAGTTATGTATAGAAGTAATCTTTTGTTCATTTTAATATTTTAACAGCTCTAATATAATAACTAATATAATATGATAGGTACATACATATATATATATATATATATATATATATATATATATATATATATATATATATATATATATATATTTTTGAATTTATTATTATAATAGTATTTATTAAAGACAATACCCAATAGGGTAAATACAAATTATATTTATTATAATTGAATTTAAAATTCGTTTAACGTAATTTAAATACATGTTGTTTACGTTTTATTAGTTAAGATATTATAAACACGTTATATTATAATAGATTACTTATTGTATTTGTATTGACAACTATTTTAATATTATTATATATAAACGAATATAAACATACTTCGATTATTATATAGTATACAATATATATAAGGAAACCTTCCTATTATATAAATAGCTATTTATGGTTCTGATTAGTGATAGATTTACTCACATTTATCTAATTAGTTGATCTAGATTAATCTAATTATATATTATATGCAATTAATGTATTAATAACAATTCCCAACAGATCTACGATTATAAGTTTTCCCAAAGACGGTAAACGCGGAGAAGATGTGAAAGTATCATTTGTATTTATCAATATCAATTTCGATCTTACAGTTAAGATTAGCTTCTCGAAGTCGAACTTGACATCTACTTTTGTTATCAAGAATGGTTATTATTACAGCTAACCAACTGTATATATATTCTAGAACAATAAATATATATTTTAGTTCACATTACGTACACACTATATATTATAATATCACTATAATATATAGTGTGTCAGCTGACACGTAGATTGGCTTATTGGCTTATGTCAGCTGACAAGTAGGTATTAGTAGGCGTGGGTAGAATATACCTCATATTCTGGACATTGGTGTTAATAATATAAATATCTATTGTAACAGATTTTTAATTGAAAAATATTAACTATATGATATTTTAACATAATATATCAAGTTTAGTTTATTTAACTAAAAAATAATAACTATATATAGAACTATGATTATATATATATATTATTTATCTAACAATGTATTGCATCATACTTATCTAATTCGAAACGTGATAAAATTGTGATAAGATTATAACTGTTTTCAAAAATATATATCTAGTCTAAAAATATAAATACCATCAAAAATCTACAGTGGTAAATTGGCACTTTAATGGTATAAATCTGTTAAATAATTCGTTTATTTTAATATTATTATATTGTGTAGTGTATATTGAATATTAGATACTATATGGTATATATTATATATTATATCCTACATTATAAAATACATACTATATATACTATAATACTAAATATAAATATTGGCAAT